>MU224988.1:846717-861211 GCA_018584345.1 Thuja plicata
GGTGATCCTAAATATTCAGAATTTTATACAATTTCTCTTTTGTCGTATTCGTCATGGGTTGTCAATCCAGTATTTTAATGTAAAATTTTAGGAAGGATATCTCGATATTGTAAAAACAATAAATTAACGAATTAAGTCAACATGTAGTGCAAACACGGAGCTCATGCTATGCCCGATAATGGTGTTGTTACAGCGTGCTGTGTAGAAAATCTGCGTGAGGGAAAAAAACCACGAGGGACAAAAAACGGCGGTTTCAGCGTGAGACAAAAAACCAGCATTTTCAGCGTGAGACAATTAATGTCTGTACGGAATCGAGTCCGTTCCAAAATAAAAGCCTATCGGCTTAACAAGCAAAGTCAGGAAAAACCACTGCTGCGTGAGACAAATTAGCAGCGTGAGACAATTAATCTTCGTACGGAACAGAGTCCGTTCCGAAAGAAAAGCCTATCGGCTTAATTAGTTAAGAGGTTAAATAGATTTAATTTTGAAACTTTTTTTTAATGGTTAAGCATATATATATTTTTTGAGTATTATTATTTAGATATAGAAAATATTATGTGGATCATTTATGTTTATAAGAGGTGGGTTTATATGAATAATACTAATTGAAGAAAGATCTAATATTCCACAATAATCTATAAAAAATTAATGATATTAGTAGGTCATGAAAAATATGATACTTTACAATAATGTGAGTGTGTATTTCTAAGATCAATGTTGGGAAGCAATGACATGGTGCTATAATTTGATTCTCTAATTTTAAAAATTTTATAAAATAAGAAAAAAATATCATTGTTCTATTTTAAAATATTGGAAAAAAGATAATAAAATAAAATAGTAATAAATATAAAAAATGCTAATAAATATAAAATGAGCATTTTTGTCCATTTCTCATTATTTTGCGGTGTGATGAGGTAATAGGGATACTTGATGTCAATCTAAAATGATCTCTTTTGATTCTTGCGTGCATAACAAATTCTAGAGTAACTATTTTAAAGCCAAAACAATATCTATAAGCACTTAAATCAAATATAAAAACAAATAAACAAAATTATCAAAATCTGATATACTACTTAAAAACTTAAGATATACTTAAGATATAGGAAATTAACTATAACCACTCTTCTCTACAATTTTTTTACAAATTTAACTCTTTCGTATCCCATCCAATTGTGGAAAATTGACGGGCCCTCTTAGTTAAGCAGGACGGTGAAAGCGAGTTAATATAAGAATAATTTTTCGATTCAATGCATACAATCTGTTCACAGAGACGTACAGTCTATGTTCATAGAAAGCATAGTAAAGTTGACGTCTATTTACACGTTTATGGAAGTTTTAAGCTGTAAAAATACGGTTTTCTCCGCGGCCGCCTCAATCGTAACTGTGCAATGGTCTTAAATGCATTTATGGCACATCATTGGGGCCCGGGAATTAAAAAAAAGGTCTTTCACTAAAATAGGCACCATTAAAAATAGAGTGACAACATCATGATGAGCCGGTAGCAAGGAAGTTTCCCAGAAAAACTCCAGAAATTTAAAATTTATTATCATTAATTTTTCAATTTGTGATGATGAATTTTTTATTTAAAATTGACTACAGTTTCTTAATTGAAATTCTGTAGGTTTCTAAATGTTGATTTAGAATATTATACTCTGCAAAACTTTAATTCATAAATGTTATTAGTCAAAGGATATATTGTAAACAATGGCTTTCTTTTTAAATGTATTGTATTGTATACTACAACAAGAAAGAGAATCGCTATAAAGGGAAATATGACAGTAGAATACATGCAGCGGTTTTTAAGATTCCATGAGAATGAGAGTTGATGGATACCCAATTATATTTAGAATAAAAGTAAGTAGTGCAAATCTATATAAGAAGTTGGGAGTACATGAGAGGAAATTTTGGTATAGGGATGGAAAGAGTAAATGCAATTTAGTATATATATGTTATGAAAATAAGGAAGAAATAGAGAATTGGATAAAGAAATAGAGTAAAAGAGAAAATATAAGGATAATATGAAATTGTTTTGAGTTGAGGAAGGTAAGAGGTTGTAGAAGGAGATTATATTTGTGGAAGCAAGTTAGCTTTAAGAGAATGAAGTGGCATATGAAAAAACATTAAAAAAAATTGAATGTGTAAGAAAAAATATGAAAGTGATGTATATCAGTTTTTCTTGCTTCATACTAGTAGAGCTGGAAGGAGAAGCAATGTTGAGTTGATTCTGAAGGCCTACTCATATGTTGAGGGTGCATTAAGGTTGGTTTACCAATCTAAAGAGTGATTCTATCACTTAACCCCATATTTGTGAGCATTATGCTAATAACTCAGTTACCTCGAGGATATCCAATATGTGAGTATCCTAAGGCAACGAAGCATCTTGCATCAACCAAAAACTAATTTTTTTTTTTTAGTTTGTGTTTAATTTCTTTTGAGTTTCTAATTTAATCATCATTCCAACTCTTAGTCCAATAGAATGAATCTTTAGGTACAGTACCACATTGTTTTGTATGACTTGTTTCATCTAGAACATCAATGGAGCATTATATGCATGCCCTTGCACTTGTTTCTATTTCCCTAACCATTTGACAATGTGATTTTCTAGATCAACCTAGAGATATCCGCACGTCTTTGGATTTGACAATATGATGTGCTAGATTAGCTTAGAGATCTAGACATCTTGGTTCAGCCTAGAGATATCTAATAGTTCATGGACATGTTTTAGGGTATTATGCTTAAGGTTTAATCATTTGAGAACCCTTATTGTTCTCAAAAGAATTAATGTTCAAAACTACAACCTTTAACAAAGGGTACTCTAGATTAGAATTGCTTCACATTATGACATTCTTAAAATGATAATTGACACTCACAAATTCATACTTTGTTCCCCATTATATAAAAAAATAACTTATATTTATGATTATCTAAGAAAGTAATTTAAAAATGAAAAGATATTTTGATTATATTTTAAAAAAAAAATGGAAATTTAAAAATGAAAAGATATTGTGATTATATTTATAAAAAATGGAAAACTAGTTAGCCAAAAATATAGTAACCTCCTACGAGGAGTAAAAAAACTCATGGATCTTTGTGATAATGCTATTAGGATTCAATTGTGTAGTTTTTTGAGTGGTAGTCATTCACACTAATGTATCTTTGTGATAATACTATAGTGTAATTTTTTGAGTCAAACTCATTGACCCATGTTTCATGAGTCGTGGTTCACAAGAACCCATGTTGCTTGGAATCCCATTTGCAAAATCTCCAAAAAGTGTTGTCCCTTATGAACCATTCATTAGAAAGCCCCTCAAACTCATCAATTGATAAGTATCAAGTTTGATCCTTTATTAAGCTTCGAATAAAGGGTATTGCAATTTTATGCTTAAATTATATAGAAATTATGTCAATTGCCATAATTGCCATCTATTATCGACAACTAATATACACCGAGATACCTTTATTTATATGTAGAAGTTATTGTCTACGTATTGTATTTTCCCTTTTACTTGGAAAAACTATGCTCACCTAATATCAAACCGTGTCAAGAATCTTCTTCAATTTAATATATCCAAAAATTTATGTCTCGTCAATGTAAAATTGACGACTCTTACCCGTTAGTAAAGTTTTAAGATTCTAAACATATAATCCCTATACGGTGAAAATCAACGACGCGCATTTGAGAAAGCGAGAGCGAGTGCTCTTCCATTCAACTATTGAAATTTATTACACATATTATTGGCATTTATTATATATAAATGCTATTTCGACGGCTACGAACACATTATTATCGGTCCCGTTGACGGCCTCGAATCCGGGCTTTCAGACCACGGTCCGAATGATTTGCGGGGTTTCAAGGGCAAAACCGAAGGGCCTCTGGTTGAAGCAGTCGAGATTAGACCCATAGCCGACTCCCAATATATCACAATACCTCTTGTAGAAACCTATGCGATCCTGCACCCTCGAGTCCGATCCTTTCCCGCATTCCAGCCCTCCGTTTATTATATTCGTCGTCACTCCGTATCCCGCACTTCTGCCCGCTGCGCTGTCGCTGCCCGACGGCGACCATCTGCCCGTCATGACGTCATGGCACGACGGTTTGGGAGACTGCGCCGTCATCCAGAACCAGATCGCCGTCTTGAACGAGACTGTGGCGTCTCGAGCAACAATATCCGGGTCGTTCAATCCGTCGAAGCCAATTGCCTTCCCAGCCGCTATGTAATTATAGTTCCTGCCCAATACCCACAACGTGCAAATTTAGGCTTCACAACTTAGCAACAGCACATGTTTATTAGTCTGCTTTAAATGAATTGAGAGAACTAAGCCAGGCTTACCATGATATCTGGATGGGCCCTCGGCCATAATATTGCTTTCCGGAAGCGCATGGAGCCTGCTGTGTGTTACAGTAATCTCCGCCGCCATTTTCCCTGAGAAAGCAGTACCCCCAAGCGTACGGTCCATCTGGCGCCGTTGCCCATCCCCCTGTTGACACGCTCGCATATATTAGCATAAACGTAAATACAGATAAATTGAAATCTTGCATGAAAAGGAGACAAGTTTGTAAAACAATTAATTACCGGTGGTTTCGTGTGATGTTTGGGCTAAGAAAGCAGCGAGCTCTCTTTTCTGAGCGGTGATGTCGCCGGTGGTTCCAAAGCCGTTGAAGGCTTTGGCGGCTGCAATGAAGGCGTTGTAATTGTAGAAATTCTTGCCAGGGCAACTCCCTTCGTTTCTGTGCTTGAGCATTTGGTTGAACACATTCTCAGTAATAATGGAGGCAACTCCTTGGCCGGAAGGGGAGGGTCCGGAACCTCCGCCGCACTGGCTCTGGCAACCGGGCTGACGGCAATGGTCAGCAGTGTTTCCACACCATCCGTACTCACTGCAGCACAGCCCCCCTCCACACACGGCTCCGCCTGCTTGTCGCCCGCAATTCTCAGCAAATGCAGGGATGCCCACTAAAATCAAAGCAAATATTGAACAAACTAACATCTTAACTTTGGCCATTTTCGCACCGCAATCGGAACTGCTTGCTCAGAAATGCTAGAGACTAGTGTATTTATAGGTTTTAGAGGAAGATTTTCCGTTGCATTTACGACACGGCTCTTGTATATTGAAAATGTTAAAACAGAGACTTTTGGTCTGGAGAGAGGTGTTGGGTCGCATTCGTCCAGCGGCCGCCTCAACTTTTTTAATGCGGAGAAAATCTTATCCTTATCTGCACAATTCATTCATGGTCAAACAATTCATTGATCTTTAAATGCATTAATGATAGAACATTTCAGTACTTCCCGTCACAATCGCCTTTTGTTTCCCTTCACGTACATGAACATCGTGTCGATTAATAATTGATACCTTAAAAAATCCTTTTCTTTCCCTTCACGGAAGCTCACTGGGCTAAGCATATTCCCCGAAATATTCCTCCCGCGGGAACTTTATTCAGTCGGCAACTTTGTTAGGCATGCCACCACATCATGAGGCGGAAGCTCGATAAATGTAAGCTGGTGGTCCCAGCGGTTACGCAACAATTACTATCATTGTTTGGTTATATTGATAATCATTGATGTAATTTCGTCAGCATGAACACAAATGAATCATGATTTTTAAATTATGATTATTCTCTCCTTTTTTTTTTTTCTACAAAGTTTTTTTTTAAGCTATGTGAGCTATGTGATAGAGGTGTACAAGTCTTAGGTCGAAACTTCTTTGGTTAAAAGTTAAGGATTGGGGAGATTTATTCAATTACCAAATTTGTGCAAGACATGATTGCAACCTCATCTCTTATGATGTCGAGCCTAGCCTTTAGCAACATTGGATCACTAGTGAGCTCATTAAGACTCATTCAACTTCAATAGTATACCAAAAGCCCATTAACAAGACTATTCATTTTATATCATAAAATATCTTGTCATAATTTATAGGGAACAATAAATACAAAGTGGTTTTATTGTAAAGTTTTTCAATTTTAGTGTTCTTAGTTTTTCTAGATGGAAATTGAAAATTATGTATTCATAGGTTTATGGTTTCTCTAATACATAAATTATTTATTAAATATTATAAAAAATAATTTGCAATAGGCACTATAGCATATAAAATATTAAATCCTTTAAGTTATGAGAAGTATTTTTATCCCAATCTTCATTTTCTTTTATGTTCATGCTTTCACTTATTTTCATCTCATCAATGCCACTAGATGTATTAATTTTCAATGTGTTGGACATAATAGTATCATTAGAAGTGTTGCACAACCCTCTTCTCTTACATGTGGACATTAAGATTCTAAATGCTCTTTCAAAACTATATCTATAGATATCATACCCCTATATATATATATATATCTTCAGAATTTTTGAATTTATCCTAATGCACTAAAAAACATTTCATCCTCCACTGACCCTAATATCATAGTTTAACATAGATTAACAAGTTTGAAATGCTTTGATATTGAACCACACAATGTTGTTCTCTAACTTAATGTTGTCCAAAGATTTTTTATTGACTCATCTTCATGAATAGAAACTATTTCATCATCAAAATTATAAAATTAGTTGATTTCTTTGAAAATTTCTATTTATTTATAGCTCATTCTATCGTTATTTATGCATGTGAAAATTGTAGCATGCAAATGAACTAACTAAATTAACATTTACTCACTGTTAAATTTAACACTCAATATAAAACAAAAGATTGACAAATATGATGAAAGTAAACACAAATTCTCACCATGAAATAACACTTTTTACAACACTATATGGTAGTTGTGCTCCAATGTTAAAATATAAGTACTCTTCTCAATTGGATAAGGTTGTGTTTCATGAAGTGGTAAAAATATTTGAGGATGGGGCCAATTTATAGATTTTGGGCACAAGCATTGGATGACCAAATCAAAAGGAAAGATCAAAATCTCAAATTGGTGGGGAAAGCTAAAATTGAAGGAGAATGCATGATGCAGAATCCCCTTGGAAAAATGTGGGACAGTCTAGATGGAAAGGTTACTTGGGAGTATTCTTGAAGGATATGCAATTACTTTGACCCGTGTACCATGTACATGGCCTATACTCTCGTGTACAAATGAC
Organism: Thuja plicata; assembly: GCA_018584345.1. Classification (NCBI taxonomy): domain Eukaryota; kingdom Viridiplantae; phylum Streptophyta; class Pinopsida; order Cupressales; family Cupressaceae; genus Thuja; species Thuja plicata. The sequence continues at coordinate 853,791 of MU224988.1, forward strand.
CCATGCCTTTATACACCTTATTGGATCTAGGGGATTTGAGGGAACAAATTACAAAGTTGGTTGTGCAAGTGGGGGATTAAGAGGCTACAATTGATTTAGGCTCACTCAATAGAAAATAGAAAAAATAGGTTTGAAGTGTCGTAAATTCTTCAACTTTAATTAAGGTATCCAATTTCTCACTTTCCTAGCACCCATTTTAGTATTTTCAGTTCTTTTAAGAATTATAGAACCTTTATTAATTTAAATTAGTATTTAAATTAATATTATGAGCCCTCTTCCACTTTAATACATCAGTTCACTTTATTATTTGGGCCCTTAATTCTAAGTGTGCCCTATATCTTTTACCATTTAATTTATTATAAATCCTATCCCCATTTAAAAGTTCAAGATACATTTCCAACATCTAAGCATCATATTTGTCAACACAAATGCATTTGGTGCATTTAGGCCCTTTAATCTCACATTCCCAAAATTTCAAGTTAATTAAATTAGAGCTCTTTCACCTGAGGTGACCTAGACCCCTTCCTTTTTTTCATAAAATTTTAGGATCACAATATGGTAGTTTTACCCTTTCCAAAACTACTCCCAATGCAAAAATATTACTTTTCTAAGTCGGCCAAAAGGTTATTTCATTTTGACATTCCTATACTAAGGCCTCCCTCTCAATTCATTTGAACACAACTCATGATCACAATAATTTAAGATAAGATCTGATTCAAGGAGAAACAAACTACATTAAAGGCATCTTCAATTATTGTTTTAGATATCTAGAGTTCCTTTTAGGTATCTGAATATACTTTTCAATGCCACCTCATGAGATTGTCTTATACTAGCTTGATATCTAGTAGCCAAACATATTGCGTGTATAATATCTAGTCTTCAAGTGGTTAAGTACAACAATCCACCTATCATAGATGTGTACAATTTTGAATCGACCTCTAGAGATTCATCATTCTTTCTCAACTGAAAACTAGCAGCCACAAGAGTTGCAACTAGTTTAGAGTCCTTCATTGTGAACTTCTTAAACATTTCTTTGATTTACCTAGTGTTGAATATGTATGAAAACTGAGAGGAAGGGGGTGAACCAGTTTCCACAAACTCTTAAACCCCCTTGAAATAGAAAACATCAAATATATAAAATACCATATTTACATGCAAAACCTTATTAAGGGAAAAACCACGGAGAAGATTATTCTCAAATATAAGAACACCTATTAGGGTGACACTAGTTAACGTGATTTTTATAGAGAAAAGGATAACAACCCAAAGAATGCTCACTACCTAAAAGAAGAAATAAAAAGGAGAATAGATCCACCAGTGATGCACAACAACAACTCGACCACTAATCTTTTGTTCACTACTTCTGATCGCTAACGCTTGTTTATCCACACTACCCTCAATTATACTTTACAACATCAAACACACATGGAGACAAATCCTCTTTCATACATCTTCTTTGTATAAGTACACACACTTTCACATAACTCACACTAGTATACACAAATTTCATAACCCACATCATCATAGTTTATCTTTATTTATACCAATCCTTTATTTGTGACACCCACTATTGGCTAGATAATTAGTCAAATACAATTTGAATTAGGTCGACACTAAACATTCTCGCGACATGGAATAATGAGAAGTGGACCATAACACGCCATAGTTGGGATAAAAAATATCATCACACACAATACATTCCATCTTCCATTCATTGAGACAAATAATTGAAGTGTAAACACCTGAGGTTGGCCAAATCTTAGAGAAAAGAGACACCATCAAAATTTGAAACCTCTAAAGCCAAAAATCTCATGCCAGCTGAAAAGAATGAAGCTAATTACATTAATAACTCATTTCCAGAAACACACCATCAAAATTTTTCATGTGGAGAAATGTGAAGGATACATTTCACACAGAGTCCATTGTCATTCATAGCTACACACCACGGGGTCTTCACTGAAGGAGCAATACAATACAACATGCGTTCATATTGGGGGGTTTAAAATAGGGAAAAAGGGGAAATATATTGCCTAAATAGGGGGAGGGGGTTTTTCTGGGGTGGGGGTGGGGGTTTATATAGTAAAACATGTGTGGAGGATGACAAAAAAAGAGTTTGGGGCAATATTTTTTGAAAATAGGGGGTTTTTTTAGTATGCCACAAACACACATGCTATGATTCAGGTTCACTAAGTGAAAACCTCGTGTTGCACACAAACAAATTCCAATTCCACTATACTTCATTCCAAACCATAAAATCTTAAAATAAGAATCTCTAAAAAGTGTTGAATAATATACCAAAATATCAGTAACAAATTCATAACATACAAAATATGTGGAGTAATATACTCAATACTAGTTCTATAGAAAAAAAAGACTAATGACAACAACAACAACAAAAAAGTTGACATCAACAAAAACCACACTAAATTAACCATACTTTCCTTAATTACTCAAATAACTCATTCTACTTAATTATACGACAATCTCATCCTTTGTCATTGATGGCAACACACCAACAACAAAAATAAAAAAACTTTCAGATAGATCCCATACTAAAAACTCCCCTTTTTGACATCGATGGAAACCCCCTTTGACATTGATGGTAAAGGCCAAAGATTCAAACAAGTCACTCATTTTTCACAGCTCCCCCTGAGATATACAACTCAAATCAATAATACATAGCTTCCCCTAACAAATAGCCATCATCTTTAGTCTAGACTAAAAAAAAATTCATAAAGTTCACTGGACTAATGCACATCCATATGAATTTAGCTCTGATAGTAGGGGAAATCATTCCCAATTTGTCTTTGAGATAATCAAAATTATCCTTAGATAGTTCCTAGGTAAAGATGTCAATAATTTGATCCTTTGTAGGCACATAGTCAAGTTTTACCTCATTCCCCAAAACCTTTTCTCTAAAAAATGATACGATCATCTTGAAATGTGTTTTTTCCTATACTGTTGTAAATTGTAAGCACCCAAATGGTGTATAATTTCACAATTGTTTAGGACCTACCTTAGTGTATTTTCATTATAGTTTGCATAATAGGACTTCATAATTGCACTTAATGAATACCTAAATTCAAATATGGGTCTTTTATCCCTTTAATCTTGTTAAAAAAAGGTAAGCCCTTATTTTTAAGTGTTCTCCTTTATTTCTTCTCCAATCAAATAATTCATTTCATCTCCTAGGCCCTATGTCACTATTTGTGGCCTTGGTGTTCTATCTCGGCCTCCAAACTGATTGTTTAATCTTTTCCCACATCCACTGAGTGTCTGAGACTCATAGTTTTAGTTTGAGTCTAAAATAGGAGGTATAGATTGGCTCAACTGATCTATACCAGGGTATAGATCGATTCAATTGATCTTTATCCTACATTTTGAGCCCAAGTTTGAATTGGGGCACTTTCTTGGTGAAATAATAGAGGATTAAGATCTACAGTCGACCCTCTTGATTCTATCTTCCAATTTCATATAAAAGAAATCCTCACAATTCATTTTGGTAAGATGGAAAATTTTTCAAGGCTGGAACCCCAATTTGAAGACATCGCCTGAAGTGAGGACTTACGAATGAAGGCTACATCAATCTTCTATCAAGAATTCAAATATTCAAACTATTATAAACATCTTAAAAGGAGCTAAAAAAGGTTATGATAATGTCTAGGAGATCGTTGACTATTGATTGGCTTGTATAATTCCTATCTTGATTTGGTTACGATTTCTTTTTATCTTCAGATCTACATACTTGGGGTTTAGACCTACACTTTTTACATGCTTTCAATCACACATTAATTTCATTTTTATATAGGGTTTTCTCTATCACATTAGGGTAGATATTTACATTACATTTATGCATCTTAGCTCATAGCAATTCAAATATATTGGATATTCACACGCACTACACCCATTATCTCTGTCATATTGGTTATCCATAGAGGTAGAAATTACCAAAACAAGGGGTTGACTAAGAAAAAACCCTAAATAGCCACCCACACACACATTTCTCATATTTGCAGGCGCAAAGGACCCTAGAAACAACTATCAGAAATTTTGTGGCATCCCAACACTGAGACAATCAATCTGTAACTTATTCTGGCAGAAATCCCTGGGTATAAATTGACCCAGCCAATCTATATCTAGGTGTAGGTTGAATCACACTAGTACATTTGAGGTCTTATTCTGATGACTATCTGACAGATATTCAACGCCTATCTGTCAGATATTCGACAGAAGGCACCGTGAAAGTTATTTCATCAAAAATTGCTACAGAAATAGTAACTATTGCCATTCTGATAGCCATAAGTTCCATAAAAAATAATCACACAAATACACAAATTTATTATAACATTTTCGATGGTACCCCTGTTGGAAGTATAGCATCCCCGATGGTTATTTAGTGACATTTCCGATGGTAAACCCGTTGGTAGTATGAGAACATTGTCAAAAATGGGTGTTAGAAATGTTGCATTCCCGATGGTTAGCCAGTGACATTTCTGGCGGTAAACCCATCGGTAGTATAGCATCACCATAAAAAATGGGCATTGAAAATGTAGCATCTCCGACGGTTGTCCAGTGACATTTTCGACGGTAAAACCGTCGTTCGTATAGCATCTTCATCGAAAATGGGCGTAAAAAATGTAGCATCTCCAACGGTTGTCCATTGAAATTTCTGATGGTAAAGCCTTTGTTAGTATAACATCACCGTAAAAAAATGGGCGTAAAAAATGTAGCTTTATCGACGGTTGTCTAGTGATATTTATGACGGTAAGCCTGTTGGTAGTATAACATCACCGTTGAAATTGGGCATAAAAAATGTATCTTTCCCCATGGTTATCCAATGACATTGCTAACAGTATACCCATCGGTAGTATAGCATCAATGTAAAAAATGAGTGTTGGAACTTGAGCATCACCGACGTTTATCCAGCATTGCTTTCGATGGTAATCCCGTCGGTAGTATAGCATCATCGTCGCAAATGGGTGTCGCAAATGTAATATCTCTAACAGTTATCCAGTATCTTTTCCGATGGTAATCCCATCGGTAGTAGAGCATCCTCATCAAAAATTAGCATCGGAAGTGTACAATTAGTGTCAAAATTCCGATGAGTATGCTAAAGTATGTTGAAAAGGATATTAGAAACCATAGAGAGTTTGTCTGGTGATTTGGAAAATTTGTAAGAAAACTTCATATTTGTGTTGCTGGAGACCTATTAGGATGGAAAGAGGCATTTTTTCATGGGATCATTACCTGACTCATTGCGTAATGAAATTGTGGAGTGAACATAAGATTGAGACACTAAGTGATGTAGAGTGTTAAATGTTGTGCGAATCAAATCAATCTAGGTTAGACTTATAAGGGAAATACAAAGTTTCCCAAACTCTCCTAATATAAGGGAAATACAAGGTTTCCCAAAATTTCCTAATAGAAAATCTTTGGAGAGTTTGGGAAACCTTGTATTTTCTTTATAAGTCAAACCGAGATTGATTTGATTCCCACTACATTTACCACTCTACATCACTTAGTGTCTCAATCTTCCATTCACTCCACAATTTCATTACACAATGAGTCAAGTAATGATCCTGTGCAAATGATGCCTCTTACTGTCCTAGTAGGTCTCTAGCGACACAAATGTGAATTTTTCTTAGATCTCTTTTCCAAAACACCATACAAACTCTCTATGGTTTTTGATACCCTTTTCAACATACTTTAACATGACTTGAATAATAATTGACATGAGCTAAAGAATAATACATTAATTACCTCTACCATGGATCCATCAGTAGAAACTTGTGCACTCAATTCTCATATCCATTCAGCCATGACTCTATAGCCAATCCTGTCTATTGAACTCAGAGCCCTACATTTTTCTTAGTATCGATGAAGAAATGGTTCTCTTACAGATACAAAAACTTCCAGGTACTTATTCATCGCTGGAACATTCTGTATCTTTAAGGCGAACCAATTCTTCATCACTCATTGTCAATTATTCATCTTCTCTTTCTATGTATCAAGAAATGAACATTGGCGGCTACAATCCGCATCAACCTATATATCATTATTGATATTCAGATTTGTTAAAGATAAATTCTGAAGTTATCTTGCAATCAAGAAAGAAGAAAATGATCAACTATTGCAAAAGTCTGCTATAAATTTAATTACTTTCACATGGTATCAGAGATAGGTTAAGAAGATTCAAATGATGGAGTCCACCTTGGGTCGCCCGATACATGAACATTGGTGATGGCAAGTGTATCAATGGGAAGTGAATATATTCATATATCGATGTATTCATTGCAACAAGTTATCATCATGATTATTGTGATGCAGATATTAATCAGGCAAGGATATATATAAGAAGTGGATTAATGGTTGATAGAAACATATCAAAAGAAACACTAACAAGTAAATGTAACAGAAAAGCATCCATACGACCTATAAGTTTGGACTATTTTGGAAGAAATATTTTCATTTTATCAAGGGTAAAGATAACAAAGCTCAAGATACCATAATAGTTGGTCTTTGTCTTTGGTCCATTTACTGACAAAACAATTTATTTTTCATTATCTCATTAAATGCGGGGATTTGAAAGAATTTAATAGAATATTTTCATGATAACATATATTATTTAAGTTGATGTTGCATGAATTTATCTACTTCGCACACTTGTGGACTACGAGGACAGTGATAAAGAAGCATCTCCTCCCGTAGCTTGCATTACTCAAGCCACGGGAGGGGATGCTTATTTATCGATGTCGCCACAGTCCAAAAGTGTGGGAAATAGATAAATTTGTGCAGCGTCAAAATAAAATAATTTACATTATACATGAAAATTCTAAAGAAACTCAGGTGCAGAAACAACTTCCTACACTAATCTATGTAGGAAAGTATTGTGCAAATTCTTTTAAATCCTTACAATTTTAGATTCGTTAACTACTTTAACAATGATATTGCAGCCAAATACCATGCATACATAAAATAGAGAATGACACAATGATTTACCCTAGGGAAAACCTTTCGGTAAAAAACCCCAGCACTCCAAAACCTGCACAATGTATTATCTTCAACACAACGGTTACAACACACTTGCAATGCAAGTTCTTTCAGGAGACAATCGACACTCTAAGACGAATCCAGTAGCACCAGATCATACCAACAATACACTCATTTTTTTATTCTTTCCTGTAACCCTAAAAAACACTTATATCATGCGCTTTCCTTTTTAGGGAAACTTCCAAGGATAGCCGTATTAGGGTTTTACCATTCTCCGAGAAAATAGGAACCCTAAAATTTTTTATGGAAGAGTGTAAAGTACTCAACTTTATCAGTTGCCACATGTCTTGCATGTCTTCACCTGTCATTGAAATCTCCTAGAAATAGCTCTTACATGTCATAGGAATCCGTCATAACTGTTTCAGCCATGA
>MU224988.1:865609-878299 GCA_018584345.1 Thuja plicata
TGACACAATGATTTACCCTAGGGAAAACCTTTCGGTAAAAAACCCCAGCACTCCAAAACCTACACAATGTATTATCTTCAACACAACGGTTACAACACACTTGCAATGCAAGTTCTTTCAGGAGACAGTCGACACTCTAAGACAAATCCAGTAGCACCAGATCATACCAACAATACACTCATTTTTGTATTCTTTCCTGTAACCCTAAAAAACAATTATATCATGTGCTTTCCTTTTTAGGGCAACTTCCAAGGATAGCCGTATTAGGGTTTTACCATTCTCCGAGAAAATAGGAACCCTAAAAAAAATTTTGGGCGATGCCCCGAACCCCACGATTGTGGAAGAGTGTAAAGTATTCAACTTTATTAGTTGCCACATGTCTTGCATGTCTTCACCTGTCATTGAAATCTCCTAGAAATAGCTCTTACGTGTCATAGGAATCCGTCATAACCATTTTAGCCATGATCTCCTTACACACAAATCAAGATGCTGACACATCAACATGCCAACTAGACATGTACACTCACACTTAATTACATTATTTGCAAGAAAATACATTTTACAAAACAAATAATAAGAATAGGAATTATCCAAGGTTGAGACACCTTATTCCTAACAAAAATACCATCAATTAAATTCTTTCAGATCACCGCATTTGATGACCTAATGAAAGATAAAAAAATTTCTCAATCATATGGACCAAAGACGGAGACAAAATAGTATGGTTTCTTGAGCTCTGCTATCTTTAGTCCTAGCTACTAGGTAAGGTTTGGAAGACTTATACATGTCGATCATCGAGAATAATCACCTCCTTGCCTTTATGTACACTACATTATATCCAATATATTACTAAAGATGAAGAGAAGCCAGAAAATATGAATGAATAAACGAAATGAAAGATACAATAATATCATCTTGTTGTTTACCTTCTCATAATTGACTAAATAATTGATTCCTTCAGACCTCCAATGTTGATGAGTTGTAGAAGCGTAACAGATTTTGACAGTTTCATGAACAAAAGACTATGAGCAATTTTTTTTAATCACTGGGACCTTGAAATATTGATCTTCTCTTTGTTTCGAGAATAGTTTTACATTCTCTACTTAACAGGGCCAACCACGTGAACGTAGAATCTCATCTGGCCCCTCCTAGTATCCTCTTATGACCCCTTATGATAATTTAAGACCTCTATGATGTATTCTTAGGGAACGTAAAGGGTCATAAGGGGTCCTGGGACACAACAACTAAGAAACATAAATGTAGGCATCATGGTCACAATTCTTTGGAGACACAACATAATTGAGTGTAATACCCAGACGATGCAACACAACCACTACTCCTCCAGTTCTAAGTTGACACTGTAGGGTCCAAAAATCATAGATATCAACTTACCCATCATTATCTATGGTTTTTGGATCCTACAATGTCAACTTCAAACTGGAGGAGTAGTGTTTGCATTGCATCCTCTAGGTATACCACTCAAATATTTTGTGTCTCTAAAGAATTGTGACCATGGGGTAAGTGCACAAAGATGGGGGACCAAAAAGGGGGTATAAGTTGCCACTTTTTTTTTTTTTTCTGAAATCAGCAAACTCTGAACTTCAACGAGAAATTGAGGATAGTTACACTCAAAATTTTAAAATGTGACGAAAACAAGAGTTGTTCTACTCTGAGTCTAGTTTCTAAACTATTGATTTTTTTTAGAAATGATGGAGATTAAGGCCCTCAAAAAGGGGGAGCACAAAAAGTGGTCCTCCTTTTTCTGAAAAAACATAACGTAGCATCTGGTGTGCTCCCCCTAAAATGTTAACTTTAAAAAAAAAAAAATTAATCGCTCCATTGAGAAATTAGCTAACACCACCTAGTTTATCCCAAATTTTTCTGCTAATTTTTTGATGAAAGTGTATTTTTTGCCATTTTTCGAAGTGGACACATCCTGAAAATGTGAAACTTCTGTGTGCTCCCACTAGAAATCATTGAAAACTAATTGAAAATCAAAACTTCTTTTCTTCTAAAGTGTGTAGAATGGAGTCTAGTTTTTGAAAATGTATTTTTTTTCAAAATTCGATGAACGAGCCAAAATCTAAGCCCAAATGAATACATGTTGGTTTTTGACAAAAATCAGACATACTTAGAAAAGAAATTAAAAATGAAAAGCTGAACATAATGATAATTCAAAATAAATAACATCGTTAAATAGCTATCAGAGAGATCTACAATATCATGTCGTCTAATTTTATTATTATTGAACCACGTGCAAACCTTACGGAGAGCACACAAGAAAAAATGTTAATTTTTTCTATGTTTGCTGGAAAACACATCTTAGGCCTGCTTGAATCCTCCAGGCCTTTGGGTTGGAACTCCAAGGAAAATCCAAGCCTTAGGCTTGGTAAACATCAATGTCGTTAAAAGGGCGTGCGCCCTATAAGGCGTATGCCCTATACTTACTATAGGGCATACGCCCTATATGGCATACACACTATAGGGCGTATGCCCTATATTAGACACAAAATCACAAAAGGAGAGAGAGAGAGAGAGAGAGAGAGAGAGAGAGAGAGAGAGAGAGAGAGAGAGAGCCATCAATTTGATTAGTCATGCTAACCAAGGTTTCCTTTTGCAGGGATTGAATGAGAGACTAAACAATCGCAATGAAACCCATCACAATAAAACCATTTCAGAAGATAAAATTGGAAGTACATCTTTGAAAGGTTTGTCTGTAGAAGATGATATGAATTTTTGTTTACCATGCATGTTAAAGGATTGGTTGTATTTGGAGTTCCAAGTCACCCTGTCGATCGATGGCTGAAGCTTAAAAAGTTTGTGCAAGGACCCCCTATTTTTATTTTGAAAATGTGTTTAATACAATAAGGGGTACATATGGAAAAAAATATCCTGATATCTCCATAATATTGAACCATAATTTGTGGATTCTAAGTACTTTTCAGTTTCTAGTAGAAAACATGGCTACATGCATAACCTTCCTATTGATAATCATTTTTAGATTTTACCTTTGCCACCAATGATAATTGAAGAGGCATTTCCTGAATATCAAAAGTATTGTCAGATTTTACCTTTGCCACACACGTATCTATTCTTCTAGGATAGAGTGTATATGATCCCTTGGAAATACTTTCCAGGTAGAAATTATAAGATACCACCTTTTTGTTTTGAAGCCTATTTATCCAAAGGGGATAAATGTCCTTTCTCTGTTATCTGGAATTGGGGGTGTAGAAGTTGCTTTGCATCATTTGGGTATTCTACTCAATTATGTTGTATCTACAGAAATTTGCAAACAAAATAGGCTTATTCTCAGAAGCTGGTGGGAAAAATCATATCAAAAGGGTAAACTAATTGAGGTGGGGGATGTGAAGGATATAACAGTAGAAATACTTGATGAAATGATTAACTCAATTGGAGGTTTTGATCTCATAATAAGTGGAAGCCCCTGTAATAATCTTTCAGGTAGCAATAGATGCACTAGGCATGGAATGGATGGAAATCAATCTTCTATTTTCTATGAATTCCCAAGGATTTTGAATTGTAAGGGGTGTACAATGCATTCAAGCCTAACTTGACACAATATTTTTGGTATGCACGATATGATTATTACATGTAGGTTCTCTGTGAAGCGACCTTTCTTACTACCCTGGGTGTCGTGACATGTTTGTCCAATTTTCTCTTTTTAGTTTCTCTAACTCAGAGCTGGAGGGCTAAGCAGGATTGCAACATGAAGTCATGGCAAACAATGGAAAAAAACCAAGGAATTTGGGAAGACTATTTGTATAATTCTCAGAGAGAGAGAGAGAGAGAGATGCAATAGTGTTTGAATACTTGTTTCCCTTCTAGTATTTGACATTATCTTGTTTCACTTCTAGTATTTGGCATTATCTGTAACAATCTTTGAATACTTGTTTCAACTCTAGTGTTTGACATTATATATTAATCTAGTGGATGTCACATGTGCAAGTCTCATCGCTAGACCTTGTTGCAAAAGGAAACCTTGGTTAGCATGACTAATCTCTCTCTCTCTCTCTCTCTCTCTCTCTCTCTCTCTCTCAGACACACACACACCATCTAATCTCTCTCTCCTCATTCTCACCTATCTCTCTCTCTCTCTCACTCTCTCTCATATTCTCTTCCTCTCTCCTATTCTTCTCACTCTCTTTCTTTCCCTTGCCCTACCCCACCTTATGACCCCTAAGATGTACTCTTAGGCTTCCTAATGGGTTGTAAAGTGTCATAAGGGGTCGTAGGACTTATTAATGGGTCCTACGACCCCTTAAGATACCTTATGAACCCTAAGATGTACTCTTAGGCTTCCTGAGGGTTTGTAAGGGGTCATAAGGGGTTTTAGGAACCATTAATGGGTCTTAGGACCACTTAAGACACCTTACGACCCCTAAGATGTGCACTTAGGCTTCATAATGGGTCGTAACATGTCATAAGGGGTTGTAGGACCCATTAGTAGGTCCTAAGTCCCCTAAGACACCTTAGGACTCCTAAGATGTACTCTTAGGATTTTTAATGGGTCTTAAGGTGGCATAAGGGGTTGTAGGAACCATTAATGGGACTTAGGACACCTTAAAACATCTTACAACACTTAAGATGTGCTCTTAGGCTTCATAATGGGTCATAACATGTCATAAGGGGTCGTAGAACCCATTAATAGGTCCTAAGACCCCTTAAGACACCTTAGGACCCCTAAGATGTACTCTTAGGCTTCCTAATGGGTCTTAAGGTGTCATAAGGGGTTGTAAGAACCATTAATGGGTCTTAGGACCCCTTAAGACACCTTACGACCCCTAAGATGTGCTCTTAGACTTCATAATGGGTTGTAACATGTCATAAGGTGTTGTAGAACCCATTAATAGGTCCTAAGACCCCTTAAGACACCTTACGACCCCTAAGATGTACTCTTAGGCTTCTTAATGGGTCTTAAGGTGTCATAAGTGGTTGTAGGAACCATTAGTGGGTCTTAGGACCCCTTAAGACACCTTAGGACCCCTAAGATGTACTCTTAGGCTTCATAATGGCTCGTAAAATGTAATAAGGGGTCGTAGAACCCATTAATAGGTCCTAAGACCCCTTAAGACACCTTAGGACCCATAAGATGTACTCTTAGGCTTCTTAATGGGTTTTAAGGTGTCATAAGGGGTTGTAGGAACCATTAATGGGTCTTAGGACTCGTTAAGACACCTTACGACCCCTAATATGTGCTCTTAGGCTTCATAATGGGTCGTAACATGTCATAAGGGGTTTTAGAACCCATTAATAGGTCCTAAAACCCCTTAAGACACCTTAGGACCCCTAAGATGTACTCTTAGGCTTCTTAATGGGTCTTAAGGTGTCATAAGGGGTTGTAGGAACTATTAATGGGTCTTACGACCCTGTAAGACACCTTAAGACCCCTAAGATGTACTCTTAGGCTTCATAATGGGTTGTAACATGTAATAAGGGGTCATAGAACCCATTAATAGGTCCTAAGACCCCTTAAGACACCTTAGGACCCCTAAGATGTTATCTTAGGCTTCTTAATGGGTCTTAAGGTGTCATAAGGGGTTGTAGGAACCATTAATGGGTCTTAAGACCCTTTAAGACACCTTATGACCCCTAAGATGTGCTCTTAGGCTTCATAATGGGTCGTAACATGATATAAGGGGTCGTAGAACCCATTAATAGGTTGTAAGACCCTTTAAGACACCTTAGGACCCCTAAAATGTGCTCTTAGGCTTCTTAATGGGTCTTAAGGTGTCATAAGGGGTTGTAGGAACCATTAATGGGTCCTAAGACCCCTTAAGACAACTTACGACCCCTAAGATGTGCTCTTAGGCTTCATAATGGGTCGTAACATGTCATAAGGGGTTGTAGAACCCATCAATAGGTCCTAAGACCCCTTAAGACACCTTATGACCCCTAGGATGTGCTTTTAGGCTTCATAATGGGTCGTAACATGTCATAAGGGGTCGTAGAACCCATTAATAGGTCCTAAGACCCCTTAAGACACCTTACGACAACTAAGATGTACTCTTAGGCTTCTTAATGGGTTGTAACATGTCATAAGGGGTCGTAGAACCCATTAATAGGTCCTAGGACCCCTAAGATGTACTTTTAGGCTTCTTAATGGGTCTTAAAGTGTCATAAGGGGTTGTAGGAACCATTAATGGATCTTAGGACCCCTTAAGACACCTTACGACCCCTAAGATGTTCTCTTAGGCTTCATAATGGGTCCTAACATGTCATAAGGGGTCGTAGAACCCATTAATAGGTCCTAAGACTCCTTAAGACACCTTAAGACCCCTAAGATGTACTCTTAGGCTTCCTAATGGGTCTTAAGGTGTCATAAGGGGTTTTAGGAACTATTAATGGGTCTTAGGACCCCTTAAGACACCTTACGACCCATAAGATGTTCTCTTAGGCTTCATAATGGGTCGTAACATGTCATAAGGGGTAGTAGAACCCATTAATAGGTCCTAAGACCCCTTAATACACCTTAGGACCCCTAAGATGTACTCTTAGGCTTCCTAATGGGTCTTAAGGTGTCATAAGGGGTTGTAGGAACCATTAATGGGTCTTAGGACCCCTTAAGACACCTTACGATCCCTAAGATGCACTCTTAGGCTTCTTAATGGGTCGTAACATGTCATAAGACCCACTTCTCTCTCTCTCTCTCTCTTATTGTGTATAACATAGGGTGTATGCCCTATAGGGCGTGCACCCTATGTAAGAACACAAAAAAGTGTAATAAAGTTAAAAAACTCGTGAAAGAGGCCCACTTTTTACTTTTGCTGTCTATTTTTTACAGTCTGCTCGACAAATATTCACTTTTCATGGTGTTGAAAATCACAAAGAAGTATATTCTATCAATTTGCAACTCATTTTTGTTCAGAAGTCAACATCAAAGAACAAAAATCAATAAATCTTCACCAAAAGTGATCCATTGAGGTAAGTTTTTTATTTTTTACATGTGAATTGTGAATAAAGAGTCTATTTGTACATGCATTGCTATGATATGGATAAAGAGTCTTTTTAACATGTGAATTGTGAATCAAGAGTCTTTTTCTATTATATTTTGAGTTAATATAATTTAGATTGATATTATAAAGTTTTACTTCTTGTAATAGATTAATACAATAATTTCAAAATTGTTATGAATTCATATGTAGAAATCATCATCATGCCAAGGAAATGAGCAAAGACTCTAACACTTGAAGAAGATGAAAGAGACAAAGAGAAGAAAAGGGAAAGAATGAGACAACTTCATGAACACAAAAAATTGCATACCATAGAAGAAGATTTGTATTTGGATGAGGAACATGAAACATCAATAAAAAGTAAGAGAGAATTGGAATTAGAAACAAAAAGGCAACAGATGAGAAACTTGCGTGTAACAAGACAATTGAATTATGAAGATGTGGGCACATCATCTATGAGTTCCCAAGTCAAAGAGACACCACGATCCAATGTTAGAGACACACCCTTCATTATTCCAACCTTGTCATTGCATCAAATGTTCATTTGACCAAATATGGAGGAAAACCGCACAATAAAACTCTTTGGAAGGTTCACGAGTCAGACCAGGAGGCAATACTTGAGACAGTAAAGGGTAGGGAAGATCCAGCTGGTTCATTGGACTAAAAGTGAATCCAAAATTTTGTAATGTTGAATCTAGTTGAATACATGTGCATATAACATGTATATTTATAAAGGAATTAATTCCCTTGAATCCACATTGGGTGGACTGTAAATTGCTCATGCATTACCCTGTATGTATAATGGGAAGTTTGTAAGATTTAATAACAAACTTTCTCTTCTATTTTTTGGGGCAATACCAGAGGTTTTCTCTTCTCAGCTCTTTCCTCCTGGTGCTCCTAATGAGCTGAGTTGTAAAAATATTTTTCATCATTAATTAAAAAAAATATGTTTACCCTACAAATTCTAGAAATATATGTCAAGTTTATTGTCATGTTTCATGCTAGCACATTCTTTGTATATATGTATTTACAAAAAAAATATTTAAACTATGGAACTGCACATTTAAATCATTTAAAAATATTGAAAACCGCTCGTGGCTTCCAACCATCTCCGCCAACAACTCCAGAATGTCGGTTGAATGCTAAGAATGACCTTGTCATGGAGGCAAAGAGGCTCGAACGTTGCCGACCGCTATGGAGCCAAGTGTCCTCAAGGTGCACCAGGCAAAAAAATTGTCGATATTCAGTAGTCTATTTCTCAGATCTCCCAAGGTGGTATTGATGATCCATCAAGTGATACAAGATCATGTCATGGAGGCCTACAATAACCTATATCATTTTTTGGAGATTCACTTTTTTTTTCATTTGCCTACCCAATCTCGGTTGATGCCAAAACTTGCAATGTTGTGCAATTGAATGTTGACACATTGCATATCTTGAAAATTGCTTGTCATGGATTCCAACTGTCTCTACAAAAAGCTCCAGAATGTCGGTTGAATGCTAGGAATGACCCTGCCATGGAGGTGAAGAGGCTTGAACGTTGCCAACCGCTATGGAGCCAAGTATCCCTCAAGGTGCACCAAGCAAGAAAATTGTTGATATTCAGTAGTCCATTTCTTGAATCTCCCGATGGGTATTGATGAGTTGTCAAGTCCTCCAGGACCATGTCATGGAGGCCTACAATAACCTATCTCAATTTTTGAAGATTCTCTTTTGTTTTCATTTGCCCACCCAATCTCGGTTGATGCCAAAATGTGCAATGTTGCGTAGTTGAATGTTGACACATTGCATATCTTGAAAATCACTCGTCATGGCATCGACTGTCTCCGCCAACACCTCTAGAATGCCGGTTGAATGCTAGGAATGAACCTTCCATAGAGGAAAAGAGGCTTGAATGTTGCCAACTTCTATGGAGCCAAGTGTCCCTCAAGGCGCACTAGATAACAAAATTGTTGATATTTAGTAGTCCGTTTCTCAGAGCTCCCAAGGGGTATCGACAAGAAATAAAGTGCTACACGACCATGTCATGGAGGCCTACAACAACCTATCTCAGATTTTGGAGATTCACTTCCATTTTCATTTTTCCACCCAATCTCGGTTGATGCCAAAACATGCAATGTTGCACAGTTGAATTTTGACACATTGCATATATTGAAAACCGCTCATCGTGGCTTTAAATCGTCTCTGCCAATAGCTCTGTAATGTTGGGTGAATGCTAGAAATGACCCTGCCATGGAGACAAAGAGGATCAAACGTTGTCGACTGCTATGGAGCCAAGTGTCCCTCAAAGTGCACCAGGCAACAAAATTGCCGATATTCAGTAGTCCGTTTCTCAGAGCTCTTAAGGGGTATCAATGAGCCATAAAGTTCTATAGGATGTGTCATGGAGGCCTATAATAACCTATCTTAGTTTTTGGAGATTCGCTTTTGTTTTCATTTGGCCACCCAATCTCGGTTGATGCCAAAATGTGCAATGTTGCATAGTTGAATGTTGACACATTTCATATCTTGAAAAATGTTCATCGTGGCATCAAATCATCTTTGCCAATAGCTCCAAAATGCCATTTGTATGCTAGGAACAACCCTGAAATGGAGGCAAAGAGGCTTGAACATTTCTGCTGGCTATGGAGCCAAGTGTCCCTCAAGGTGCACCAGGCAACAAAATTGCCAAGATTCAATAGTCCATTTCTCGGAGCTCCCAAGGGGTATCAATGAGACATCAAGTGCTGCAGGACCATGTCACAGAGGTCTACAATAATCTATCTCATATTTTGGAAATTCCCTTCCATTTTCATTTGCCCACCCAATCTTGGTTGATGCCAAAACGTGCAATGTTGCACAGTTGAATGCTGACACATTGCATATCTTGAAAATAGCTCTTCGTGGCTTCAAACCGTCTCTGCCAATAGATCCAGACTACTGGGTGAATGCTAGGAATGACCCTACCATGAAGGAAAGATGCTCAAACATTTCTCACCGCTATGGAGCCAAGTGTCCCTCAAGGTGCACCCGGCAACAAAATTATCCATATTTAGTAGTCCATTTATCAGAGCTCCCAAGGGGTATCGACAAGCTGTCAAGTGCTACAAGACCATGTCACAGAGGCCTATAATAACCTATCTCAAATTTTGGATATTCTCTTCTGTTTTCATTTTCCCACCCAATCTCCGTTGATGCCAAAGCGTGCAATGTTGCGCAGTTGAATGTTGACACATTGCATATCTTGAAAACCGCTTATCGTGGCTTCAAACCGCCTCTGCCAATAGCTCCAGAATGCCAGGTGAATGCTAGGAAAGACCATGCCATGGAGGTGAAGAGGCTTGAACGTTGCTGACCGCTATGGAGCCAAGTGTCCCTCAAGGTGCACCAGGCAACAAAATTCCTGGTATTCAGTAGTCTGTTTCTCAGATCTCCCAAGGGGTATTGACGAGCCTTCAAGTGCTATAGAACTGTGTCACAAAGGCCTACAATAACCTATCTCAGAGTTTGGATATTCACTTCTAATTTCATTTTCCCACCCAATCTCGGTTGATGCCAAAACGTGCAATGTTGCGCAGTTGAATGTTGACACATTGCATATCTTGAAAACCGCTCATCGTGGCATCGAATCATCTTAGCCAACAGATCCAGAATTTCGGGTGAATTATAGGAATGACCCTGCCACAGAGTCAAAGAGGCTTGAACGTTTTTGACTACTATGGAGCATAGTGTCCCTCAAGGTGCACCAGGCAACAAAATTGCTGATATTCAGTAGTTTGTTTCTCAGAGCTCCCGAGGGGTATCGATGAGCCGTCAAGTGATAAAACACCATGTCATGGAGGCCTACAATAACCTATCTCAGTTTTTGGAGATTTATTTCTATTTTTTTCCCACCCAATCTCGGTTGATGCCAAAATGTGTAATGTTGCGCAGTTGAATGCTGACACATTGCATATCTTGAAAACCACTCATTGTGTCATCGAACCATCTTCACCAATAGATTTGGAATGCTGGTTGAATGCTAGGAATGAACCTACCATAGAGGCGAAGAGGCTCGAACGTTGCCGACTGCTATGGAGCCAAGCGTCCCTCAAGGTGCACCAGGCAACAAAATTGCCGATATTCAGTAGTCCATTTCTCGGAGCTCCTGAGGGGTATCGACAAGTCGTCAAGTGCTATAGGACCTTGTCATGGAGGCTTACAATAAACTATCTCAGATTTTGGAGATTTGCTTCTATTTTCATTTGCCCACCCAATCTCGGTTGATGCCAAAACTTGCAATGTTGCGTAGTTGATGCTGACACATTGCATATCTTTAAAACCTCTCACCGTGGCTTTGAAACATCTCCTCCAATAGCTCCAAAATACCAGGTGAATTCTAGGAATGACCCTACCATGGAGGTGAAGAGGCTCAAACATTGCCGACCGCTATGAAGCCAAGTGTCCCTCGAGGTGCACCAGGCAAAAAAATTGCCAATATTCAGTAGTCCGTTTCTCAGAGCTCCATCGATGAGTTTTCAAGTGCTATAGGACAGTGTTACAAAGGCCTACAATAACCTATCTCATATTTTGGAGATTCACTTATCTTTTCATTTTTCCACCCAATCTCGGTTGATGCCAAAACGTGTAATGTTACATAGTTGAATGCTGACACATTGCATATCTTAAAAACTGCTTATCATGGCTTCTAACCATCTCTACCAATAGCTCTAAAATGCTGGGTGAATTCTAGGAATGACCCTTCCACAGAGGCGAAGAGGCACAAATGTTGCCGACCACTATGGAGCCAAGTGTCCCTCAAGGTGCACTAGGCAACAAAATTGCCGATATTCAGTAGTCTATTTCTCGAAGCTCCCGAGGGGTATCAAAAAGCTGTCAAGTGCTAAAAGACATGTCACGGAGGTCTACAATAATCTATCTCAATTTTTGGAGATTCGCTTCTATTTTTTTCCCACCCAATCTCGGTTGATGCCAAAACGTGTAATATTGCACAGTTGAATGCTGACACATTGCATATCTTGAAAACCGCTGGTCGTGGCATTGAACTGTCTCTGCCAAGAGCTCTAAAATGCCGATTGAATACTTGGAATGACCCCTCTATGAAGGCGAAGAGGCTCGAATGTTGCCGACCGCTATGGAGCCAAGTGTCCCTCAAGGTGCACCAGGCAACAAAATTACCGATATTCAGTAGTCCGTTTCTCGGAGCTCCCATGGGGTATCAAAAAGGCGTCAAGTGCTACAGGACCGTGCCATAGAGGTCTACATTAACCTATCTCAATTTTTGGAAGCATCTCAATTTTTGGAGATTTTCTTCCATTTTTATTTTCCCACCCAATCTCGGTTGATGCCAAAACATGCAATGTTACATAGTTTAATGCTGAAACATTACATATTTTGAAAACCACTCATCTTGATATCAAACCGTCTGCACTAACACATTCAATTTGATGTGTAAATGCTAGGAATAACCTATTTATGCTTCACAACTCATTCAAACATTTGAGACCACAATGTACTGGTGCATCTCTTAATGTTCTTGTAGTGCCCTAAATAGGTCCAGGTGGTCAAAATGCTCCAATAGAACTAAAATTGGGTAGGATTGATATTTTTTTAATCTTATATGAACTATTATCATTTCATTAAGGTGTTGGAATGAAAATTACGAGTCTAGGTTTATGAAATGAAACATGCATATTCTCATGAAGTATGAATTATTCAGTAACAATATACATAGATACAA
>MU224988.1:890056-917083 GCA_018584345.1 Thuja plicata
TATCAAAAACATAGTTTACAAAATAAAGAAGAGGTGATGACCTAGGACAATCACCTCTCATATAAGAGGGTATCAATAGTCAAAACACCAATCTTTATGAAGAAATAATGTTGTAAGATAAACACACACCAGTAAGCTAAGGAAAGTAGCTCCTTAGATAGAAGAAGAAAGAACATACCTTGCCCCCCAGGTGTGTAGGCAAGGGATATATCAATTTATATCAAGAGATTTCATAGAAAAGAGATATCTTTTTAAAAAAAAAAAATGTTTTTGAAAAGATATCATGAATGATTTATAGGGATAGAATATAGAAAGAATAACTAATTAAACTCAACACAAAAATATGCTAAGAGTAGAATGGATCATAGAAGACTGGAATAAGATACCTCTTGTTTCCCAGTGAATAGACAAGAGGAGAAAGGATATCTAGCTTGTAGAAGAATGAGGGGAATGCCCTATATCAAAATTATGGAGAAATTGTAATACTGCACGGGAATGAGATATAATTCCCAAAGCAGCTCTTTCTCTAACATATAGCTTGAAATGCACACAGTCAGCAAGTAAATGTTTATTACTATAATGAAAAGGACATTTATATTTAGAGAGAGCATATCTTGGAATGGGTTTGAAGATTTTTTCTTGGAATTCATTAACTAGACATACACCTTTTTAGCAACATCTTGAGGAGTATCAGGGTGATATAAGGTAGGTGTTGGAAGAAGAATATGCAGAGGAGGACGATAGTTAAGATCAGCTACCTCAAATTGAGAAGGCGGAAAGCCTATACCATGCATATTTTGTTTAGGAGACACATTAATCATGTTTTTAATGCCATGTTCATTAACAACAAGCCCAAAACCCTTATAACCTTGTTTATCAACCATAGTGTATCCAGTAGTATACCTATTTTGCAAAGCTTCTATAGGAGGTGATTGATTATGATACTCATGAGAGAATGTCGTGTAAGGTGGAACAATAGTTTTAGAAGAAGTTTCTTTGGATTTTTCTTTAATATCATCATGGACGGGATAAGAAGGAGAAGGTAAATCTAGAAATTCTTGCACATCCTCATCTTGTACCATAGTTTGAGCCTTAACAAAAGTGTGAGATGAACTAGGGATGGAAGATGGAAGAATAGGAGTGGGGTTATTAGGAATAATTGGATTAGGAAAGTTAGGAGGAAGATTAGGCAATGGTGTATCATCTACCAAATTCTTCACATAATCCAAAAGAGTAATGAGTCCACTACACAAATCCTTAATTAAAGTTTTGAAAGTAGGGAGACTAGTATTGGTTAATCTCATAAGGGCATAAGCAAGTGAAACATGAAGATTAACAAACATGATAAAATGGATGATAATCTCATAGAAATCATAGGTACTATAAAGAGATGCTGAAAGAAGCATAATGAGAAAAATAGCCACACACCAAAAGAACTTCATAATGAAAATGCAAGAAGTGTTTTTGTATTTTATGGGTATTTAACTTTTTTTTTTTAATTTTTTTTTTTAATTTTTTTTTCCTATTTATAAATGCAAATTCTAATCTAAGATGTAAATCTAACACCAAAGAGAAGGAGTTGTCTATCGCGGGGTCACCAAAATGTAAATTGGTTAAAGGGGTAAGAGGATTATTTGTTAATTGTTGTTTGATTTACTTAAAGTGTGTTAAATTCCTTAACCCTACTTTACATTTAATTGAATTTGATTAATTGTATATTGTAATTGTGATTAAGAAGAAGATAAGATGCTCCTCTTCTATTCCCAAATGCACAAATGGAAGATCCAAGTTGATCAACCCAAAGGAAGGGCTAATGCACAAATGAATCAACTATTTGGAAAAGAGAATAACAAGAAGGATATCTTAAATTCTGTTAATTATATGTATAGATATGATATATGATAGTAATTGAAGAAATAGGAGAAATGTACTAACCTTAAAGAATTGCAGATCAAAGAATTCTATTTTCTGAGGTCTGTAGACTATTTCTGGAAAAACTAAAGTATGCTCCGGAACTAGAATGTAGAGACAAACAAAACCTAGAAATATTTTTTTGTTTCGATGTCGTCTTATGAAAAAGGTTGACCTTGACCAAAAAATGTTAACCTTGGCCCAATAATGTTGACCTTGACCTACACAGGTCTGACAAAAAAATTGTTTGCGGAGCCCGACAGAAAATCTATTTGTGGAGCCCGACAGAAAGCTAAAAAGGGTATCCAGATCTGTGTCTAAATCTATAGTCCCGAACCTGTATCTGTAAGAAAAAGAGGATTATTTGTTGGGGGGGAGGGGTTTGCCTTAGTCAAACTATGATTTAGGAATTAACCTTGAAATCAATAAAGTATAGAATGCTAGCAAGTAGTAGAATTGAATCTAACAATGAAGCTATGATATTCAATAGATATGCAATGAAAATTCAAATGTATGCAAGTATGTAAGTATGAAAGTATGAACTCAATAGAAACCATAAACCTCCATGATTGTATGCTTGAAATCCACTTTGAAGAGATGATGAAAGAGTCTTGAGGATGCATAGAGGATCTTTAAGGAAGATCACACCACCATGATGGCTAAATCTAGGGCTTGAATGATGAATCTTGAATGTTTGCACCTAATCCCTTCAAAGGCTTGAAAGCTTGAATCCTTGATCTTCAATGGAGAACTTGAATTCTTGAGAGGAATAATTGAACACCTTGAAAGCTTGAAAATATGTATAACAATGGATGCTCGAACCTTTTGCTTCTTGACAAAATTTTGGTTAGAGATTTTTGCACTTAGAAGACTTAGAGAAAATGAGAGAGAAAGGCTTCCTTTTATATGAAACTAGGGCACAATCTACTAAAGAGGATGAAATTGGATAATTAAATTCCAATTAGACCCATGCCCCTAGAGGAGGACCTATATTAAATATAATTTAGGAATCAACGCTTCGGAACCCGAAACAACCGACTTGGAAGTGGGAAAATTGAATTTTGGATGACCCCCGACAGCCGACAAGCTTCCAGATTTGAAAGGGGGACCCTAGTCAGGGTCAAGGTCGACCCTGACCTAGGTTAAGGTCAAGGTCAAGGTCAAGGTCAACCCTGACCTAGGTCAAGGTCGAGGTCGACCTTGACCCAGGGGGTCAGAACCCCTGGAAAACATGCCAGGTGGGGAAAAAGGTGCCCGGAGAGGCCCAATCAAGGTCCTAATCTGGCACAGAAGTAGGGAATGATGTAGAAATGGGAGAATGATATGATGAAGGTAAAAAAAATCCCCTAAGGAGGGCTAAACATTCTTAACAGGGAAGTGCTTCCATTTTAAGATGATACATTCAGTAATGCCATATTGGCGTACAATGATTATCCCTAATCTAGTCATTTCCCGGAAGGGGAAGAAAATAAATCTCAGACTGTCTTTGATCGTCGTATCAATGGAGATGCAATACTCTTTCGAGTGTGCTCACTAGTCCTCCTATCTAGACTCTTCTATAGCTCAAGCTGATAAAATAGCAAGTATAAACATCAATAACTAATATACATAGGAGTTTAATTATAGGATGATATAAAATAGAATATTTTCTTACTGCTACCAAATAGTCACTATGTACATCCACAGAAGGGGCACGCTAATGATCTAGAGTAATGAGTCCCTACAACAATGATAAAAATAATGTTTAAAATACATACATGAATATCATTAAAAATTTCAATACAAAGTATTAAAATAAAAATTCTAATTAAGTAATCTCTTTCATAACTCGGTCAGTGCATCAGAACTAACTATAGCTACAACTACGACATGATTCAAACTATCATGAACAAAAGGAAGAGATTCGCTTTCATTTTCATTTTCTGACCCAGTCTCAGTTGATGCAAAAACTTGCAATGTTGCGCAATTGAAAGATGAGACATTGCATATCTTGAAACCGCTCATCTTGGCATCGAACCGTCTCCGCTAACACCTTCAATTTGATGTGTAAATGCCAAGAATAATCTTGTTATGTTTCACAACTCATTCAAACATTCGGGACCACAATGTACTAGTGCATCCCTTAGCGTTCTTGTAGTGCCCTAAAAAGGTCCAAGTGGTCAAAATGCTCCAATAGGACTAAAATTGGGTAGGATTGATATTTTTGATCTTATATGAACTATTATCACTTCATTAAGGTGTTGGAATGAAAATTATGAGTCTAGGTTTATGAAATGAAACATGCATATTCTCATTAAGTATGAATCATTCAGTAATAATATACATAGATAGATGTGCAAGCATAAATATAAGGCATAAGAAATTTACAAAGTATAAGACATCCACATAAACATAAGTAGTCTACATCAATACACATGATATATTCATAGAGCATGAAGAAAAATATATATGTCCAATAATGTGATAGATCAAATATGTCCAATAAAGTTAAATTAGCATCGTGAAAGACAAATGGATATAAAACATGTCACTTATACAATATACAAAAAAGATTTCCACTAATGCCATATTGGTGTACAATTATTATCCCTAATCTAGTCATTTCTCGGAAGGGGAAGAAAATAAATCCTGGGCTGTCTTCGATCGTCGCGTCGATGGAGATGCAATACTCTTCTGAGTGCGCTCACTAGTCTTCATGTCTAGACTCTTCTCCAGCTCAAGCTGATAAAATAACAAGTATAAACATCAATAACTAATATACATAGGAATTTAATTATAGGATGACATAAAATATAATATTATCTTACAGCTACCAAATAGTCACTATGTACATCCACCTAAGGGGCACGTTGACGATCTGGAGTAACGAGTCCCTACAACAATGATTAAAATAATATTTAAAATACATACATGAATATCATTAAAAATTTAAATACAAATTATTAAAATAAAAATTCTAAGTAATCTCTTTCATACCTCGGTCAGTGCGTCAGAACTAGCTATAGCTGCAGCTACGCCACCATTCAAACTATCACGAACAAAAGGAGGAGTCTCTACTGTCATTAACTAAAAATGAAACAACAAGAGTATGATGTAGTTATCAAGAATACCTATAATATTTTACAACCCCACTAATTAATAAATGATACCTCTATGAAGGTGCCACCACATCCTTCAGTATGCAGTGTCGATGTCATAACTCCAGCATTAAACTAGTGCACATGTATTGTAATTTATAAGACAACCATTAATATAAGAACAAACCACTTAATTTTTAATTATAATGCATTATTACATATATACCTATGGACTAAATGATGTTGTCACAAATCCAGGTGAAGGAATGTGATCATTTCCATGAAAAATTTGACTCTGGATTTTGATCATATTAACATGGAAATAAACATACCTCAATGAAATGTGAATGAGGCCCTTCGATGTCTAATGTCAACATTGATGGTCCAACAATGAACTAATGTACATGCACAATAAGTTATGAGACAAACATCCATATAATCATAGAATAATCAAATGTATACTTTAAAAAATATTTTATTCGATACATACTTGTGGAGTTGATGACGTAGTGTATAAGGGGTCTAGGGGATCATTTCGATTGCAACCAAAACTCTTTCCTTGAATTTTCATCATAAACAATAGATACTAATTTAATTAAATTCATTCATTTAAAAATAAAATATGATCAAATAAATTCAATGAACTTGCAAATATTTACTTGTGTATCAATGGCAAATGTTGCATTGAGAAAATCGTCAGTCATCAGTCCATGATCCTCTTCCTCTCTCTCGAAAGTACCAAATGTGCAGAGGGATCCACAAGAATGACAAAAATGATCCCTTGTAAATTAATTAGGGTCACCCTCAACTAGAGGAGTGGCGCATTGAATGAGAGTCTGTGTCAGAGCACTAATCACATCTAGTGTGTCCACCTCCACATGTTCCTTCACATTGGAAGGAATACTAACATGACCCACCTGTGGCTTGCCACTGGGAAACCTGGGTGCTTTAGGGTCATGATGTGCCATAGTTCTATCAAATGATGACCCCCCCACCTCTACCCTGAGACTCTAGAAAGTCAAAATAATTTGGCACCTCCTTTAGGAAAAAAACACAATAGAGTTTCCTCAGAAAATAGATAGGAACTGATGACATTATTTTGCCATTAGTATACAAAAGGAAAATAGATTTTGAACCTTTGGTATACCTACACCGAAACACAGATTTTTAGAGATCACTGAAAGCACGTATATCAAATATCACCGAAAGTGTTAAGTTCAGGAGGAACCCGACATGAGTAACCTGACAGAGACACCCGATGAGACAAATCTCAAGAAAAACCGAAAGAGAAGAAACAAAGGAACTTGACAGAGAAAGGGAACCCGACGGATAGTTCAAATCAAAGGAACACCAAAAGACAAGAAAACTGATTTCTATGCAGACCGAGCATCAGACACCAAAAGTCAGTTACATCACGCAAAAAGTGGATCTGACTTCCACGTCAGATAAAATAATTGTATTCTATTTATAGAATCTTGGTTTGTTTTAAAACCATTACTTAAGGCACAAGAAAAATTATTGTAAGTGTTTTAATCAGTCTAACTGATTTAAAACATATAGACTAAAAGATCAAGGTCAAGTTATAAGGCTATGATCATAGAGTTAATCTTGTAATACGTGAAACTACATTAGGTCAAATTATCTTATAAATAGATGTTGTAATCATTCATTATCATACATGAGAGGATGAATGTATCCTACGAGCACATCTATGGATCAGACTGAGAGTTTCAAGAAGAAAAACAACAAAAGGTGAATTTGGTTATCAAGAACCAAGAATAGAGGCTACCGAGAAACAGAGGTATTATTCAATCACATTAGGTGATACACTTATACATGTAATCTTGAATGGATTTGTAATGAGTAATAGTAGATTGCATACAATCAGGTCAAAGTGTAATTTTCTTACATTCTAAAAAGTGAGGCAAAGTGTAAAAATCCTTTCAAGGAAGGTGGATTTAACAATCCTAATGTAAATCTCTTAACCGAGGGCACACTAAATAGTGTTGCAAAGGCTCTTAATAGAGTAGACTTTAACAGGTCTCCACAGATACTCCTAACAAGGTAGATCATCAGAAGTGATCCAAGTTTAAGCCTTAACCATCCCCTTCCAGTCTGCAGATAGTGAAGAATTTTTGGGTGCCATCCCCACCACAATTTTTACTTCCTAATAGGATTTTTCTGCATTATCATATCTTGTGTTATGTGTCAATTACTTTCAAGAATGTTTCTATGAATGTTCACATGTTTGATTAAGTTAAAGAATTGATATGTCTTACACAAAGATAGTAAAGAATAGATGATTGGATATACAATTGATTACATAAAGGTTAATTGATAAAAGACAAGAAAGTTTTAGAGGTACTGATTCACCCCTCCCCTCTCAATACACACTTCCCATTAATTCAACAATTGGTATTAGAGATAGATCTCTTATTTGGAAAGATTAAAGACTAAAGAGAAAATATTGTACAATGGATAAGTACAAACTTGAAAATAGTATTGAGAATCAGAAGCTAGAAATTCAGATCTTCTATGAGCAGTATAAAGAAGCTAGAATCAAGATGAGACAGGTGTTAGATGAAAGAAATATTATGGCATCTCACTATAATGAGACATATTATCATAAGGAAGAGATACTGGATTTCTTTGAGTCATCAGGATCAACTACAAGAAAAACATCATACACAATAGAAGAAAGCATCACAAACCTAAATGAAATCAATCAACGTTTGGCTGGACAAGTAAAATCTCTGAAAATTGGTCAAGAGACACAGATGGTAAGAATGATTGATGTCATGAACAATGCAAGACAAGCTAAGCAAGAGAGAATGCTAGTTATTGATGATAGAAGGAAGATTACTGAAAAGCTACAAGAGAAAGAGTCATAAATACAAAGACTTACAGAACATCATCATGAGATTACTAATCAGATTATTCTTATGAGTCAAGAGGAAAATAGAATGAATACATAACTCATTGAGAGAATAGAAGCTATTGGTGAGCTAAGGGAGGAAAATGAAAAGCTGAAACAAGAAATAAGAATTCAGTAGCAGCATAATGAGATAATCAAAAGAGCTGAAGAAAGCAATAAAAGAATGGATGATTTTCTTTATGGACAAAGAAGAGTCAACAACAACATCGGTCTAGTCTATACCGAGAATCGAGAATCACCCAATCAAGCTGATACAAAGAATTCCTATGCAAATCCAAGACCAAGAAAGCTAACATGAAATCACTGTGGAAAGAAAGACCACACATCAAATGTATACAGGAAAAAAATGAAAGGTATTCTTAAATCTACATCTTCATTCATAGGATTTTGTTATAAATGTAACAAGAAAGGACATAAAGCATATGAATGTAAGTCTGAGATGAAACAACCAAAGAAGGAAACCTACATGGACAAATAATATCCTACTTGCAAAATGCATGGGCACACAACTCTTGAATGCTGGAAAAATAAAAAGCAAGTATGGAAGCCTAAAGGTTAAGAAACTGCCTATCAATCAAAAATAGTTGGTAACCAGTATGTATGGGATTACAATACATGGAAAAATTGTACAACATGTGGAAGATTTGGTCACATTGCTGCAAACCATGTGAGACAGTGGACAAGAAAGTCAAGAGGCTGGACTAACCCCAGAATGGCATGTTTACACTGTCATAAAGTTGGACATCTCAAGAAATATTACAGAGATCGACTGACAGAGACCAACACCTTTCCCAATGGAAATACCATTGAAGACATCCAAAAGATGAGAAACAAAATGTGGAGGAAATATACTAACATTGATGAAGCTGGACCAAGCAATGCAATTGGTGACACCCTATCCAATGGATCTGGTGACATCAACACCCCCACCTAAGCAGAACAGGTATGGAAATACATTACACCAAGTTATATTTTGCATCAATTCCAATCATACATAGTTGAAATGCCAAATTAGCATGATATAGATGCACTATGTTATTACTTGTTAAAATCTGTGAAAACTATTTCATTGGTTAATACATACCAAAATCCATCGGTATACACTCAAAGCTAAATTGTCTGCACTTACCGAAAATTGTTGGTTAACATGTAAAAGCTAAAGTTCCTAGTGTAAATCAAGAATCGTCGGTAATCAAGCAAGTTGAAAAAGTCATCTTCGCCAAACACCAAAACTCATCAGTAAAAGTAAGAAGTTAGACGACTACCCCGAAGCATCATGTGGTCACCGAAAAGAGAAGTTAGTGTTTAACTTGATGACTCCGTCTTTACACACCGAGGAGTGGTTGAGCATTAATGAATCAACTTAGGGAAAAAGTCTATAAAAAGGCGACAAAAGGGTTTCATTTCTCACCTGCAATTTGAGCGAAGTGACCATAGAAAAAATAGAGCGAGAAGAGACAACATTGCAGAGAAACTCCAACCTATTACAAAGCACTCCAAGCATATCAGTTGAACTACAGAGGTTGAAGTAAGTACTAAGAATAACTAAGAACTCTATTCATCTTTTATGGAAAGTCCTAAATGTCTGAAACAATGGCCATGACTTTGCTAAATTGAAGAGCATCAAGAAGGACAAGGTCAAACTTGTCAAGAATTCTACCTATGTGGAACCCCATTACAAGATATACCTAGAGGTTGCATCACAACCCGACAATGCTGGAGCATTCTTGCGAATACCAGCTAGGGTTTTGCTCGTCGAAGACGTGCGAGCATACATTCACTGCAAGATTGCATAAATTGGCAACTTGGAGGTTGAAAAAACTTTCAAGAAGCTATGTAATGAAGATGGATCTATTAAAGAAGAGTACAAGAACATAGAAGTGAAAGGGCTCACAAATGCCCTATTGTTCCCAAAGGTATTCAAGACCGAGTGGATTCAGTTAGTATTGAGCAAGATCCACAACCACAAGCTATGGCTAGATGAGCCTAAAACAATAACATGAGATGTTATTCATGCAGTCACCCGTTATCCAAAAAATGATAAGGTAAAAGCATTAAAGAATCCACCCAAGACTAAAATTGAAAAGAATACAGGAGCTAAGTGTGATGGAAGAGGACTTAAGGTATCCACTATCACAGATGATGAACTGAAATTCAGAGCATGTGTCCTAGGATACAAGTTATTTCAAGATATTAGGATGACAACATAGCATTCAGAGCAGTGGATATAGCATATAAGATTGTAAATAAAGGAACTCAGTTGGATCTGTCAGAACTTCTACTCAATCAGTTAGAAGAAAACTTGAAGACAATCAGAAATGCAAAGACAAATTCATGTAAGTTTTGTTCACTTATCATGTGCATTTTCTTTTACTTCCAAGAATCTTTTCCATCAATAGGAAATGTGAAATGGGATACAACTAGACCAGTCACCATACAGATCAGTGAGTTTATAAAATCACTGGGACACAATTTTGAATTAGTCATGAATGAGTACATTACTTGATTCAAGGAGAGAATGCAGAAGAGAGTAAGGATCCCAGAGCAATTAATTGAAAAATTCAAGACTGATATATGTTTCATGGTAGACACAGACCACACATACATCAAGCCTGCTGTACCAAGAACAACATGGCTACAACCACTTGACTATGAAGTGAACATAGATCAAGAATCCAATGCAATTGATGTATTAATAAATGAGCCAATTGATAAAACACAACCCAAGTTCGGAAATTATGAAGAAGCCAAAGAAAGAATCATATCTGGCTTGGTTGTAAAGAATATTGATAGGAATAAGGACAAGATGGTCAAGAATATGAAGAAAATATTGTCAGTAATAGAAGAAGAAATTGAATAGGAAGAAGAAGCTAAAAAAAAGGAAGAGATTGAGGGTCAGTCACCCATCGCTGAAGCTGCAGAGAAGAATGACTCCAAGGCCACAGAGTCAAATTCACCACCTCCTCCACTAGCTAAGAAGCCAAGAAATATAGTTGCATCAAGTACAAGAAGTCAAATAGCTAAGGACACAAGTCCTTCACCATTGAAGAAAGGTCAAGTAAGGACCTATAAGAGAAAGCCTGCAACCAAAAAATCCAAAGCTATAAAAAGAAGAAAGTTCATTAGAACTAAGGAGGACATTGAGGAAACCGAACAAGATGAAGATGTTCAAAAGGAAAAGAATAAGATTCCTAAAATCATTAATGAGGTATGTGCACAAATGATTAAATTAGGATCAATTACTGACTCCAAAGTTAGAAGATGGTTAACTCTAGATCCCTTGGATCAAAATAAGATTGAGGAAAAAATCATCAAGATGATGTGCATATACAAATACCTCCCTATAGAATTGGAAAAAATATGCCCAAAGAACTTCAAGATAGGATATCGGAAAGATGGAAAATTTTCTTGCACTCTGGAAAAGAAATAAGGGAAAGAGCACTAGTATCAATCATGCCTCCTGAATAAAAAATGGAGGAGATCAAAGAAATGATGAAGGTTCATTCCAAAAGGTTCTAATTCAAGTTGAGAGCCTACCAAGTCTATTAGATCTAGATAGACAGGGTGAAGCTGGATGGAGGAAAATACTTGATATTCCTGAAAAGGATACAAGTCTCAAGCCATAGTGAGCTCTTACAGAAAATCAAGAATCCAAGGATAATCAGGCTGCTGAGAACACCGAACCAATTACCATCACATATGTAGAATTGGACAAAGAGGAAATGGACACCACAGGAAACAAGGATATGGGTGTTGCAGATGAGACATGGCCAGACACCACTATGGACAACATTGTGGACAATAGAACCATTGACATTACCGATGATCCAATAGAAGAATTACAAAAAGATGAAGATGTCACTGTTTCCAAGGACAAGACCAACGAACAAGACACTACAATTGATACTTCACAGGTAAACATACCATGAAACATGCCAATATTGATGCAATCTATAAATATACTCCATGAAAAAGATAAATCACCTACAAAAGATTCAAGCATTCCTGAGGATGTAGGGGATGTGGGAAAGAAAGACAACACCGATGACCAGAATGTCATCGGAGACACTCAAAATGTAACCAATATTGACAAGGTTATAGAAGGATATTCAAAGCAAATATATTTAGACACTAATGAGAAGGATGCAAAGACAAAGGAAGATGAAGTACATAATGATACCGATGAAGGAGCTAAACAGAAAGTTGGCACTCCTGAGGAAACCAAAAAGGTTGCTGCAAAAAACATCAAGGTTGATGTGGATACATCCACTCAAAACCAACAAGCTGACACCGAGGCACAACATCAAAAAGAGGCAACACCCCCAATCAATTCATCCAGCACAACTGACAAAGCCAAGAAGCTGGCTATGGTTCTACACTCAAGTGCATCTCAGAAGAAGAAGAAGAAAACCAAGAAGACTAAGTTGGAAGTCTCTCTCGATGAGATAATTGAGATACCTAAATGTGACCCAACTACATTAGACTATGAATCACTAAAAGAGTATGGTGAGATTTTCCAAAGGAAGGCACTACAAGAGAAGCTAAGAAAGGAGCACAGAGACTCCATGGTACTAGAAACAACTAGGGACATCTTGAGTCAGATTGCACCTAATGTTGATGTTGATCATAATATAACTATCCTTGATCAACTAGCCACTCTCACCGAGGCCATCACAATGAAAAATATTGATACAGAAAAGGAAATTAAGGAGAGAGCAGAGAAGAAGTATTAGTACAAAATTATTGAAAAGATCAGCCAAGAAGTGGCAGAAAACAAGGTAAAGCTTTCAGAATTAGCAAGTGAATTAGATCCAATAAATTCTCAAGCTATTTACTTAATACAACAATTGAGCACACTTGAGAAATTCACTAAGGAGCATAGTGATAAAATAGAAAAGTTAGATTCTGATCTAGCTACAAGTGCTAAAGGCTTAACCACCGATGACAATGCAATAAAGTTGTATTATGAGAAAATTGTTGAGATCAAACGGTTAAGACAAGAACTGTGGGAAGTAGAAAAAAATTTAGGCTAGAGGTTACCGAGCTATAGGCTCAACTTCTACCAAGTCTTACACTACTTCAACAACATATTAGTTCAACAAGACAACTGATAGCCACCCTCGAGATGTCTGTAGTAGACAACATCTACGACATGCATGCAAGGATCACACTCGAGCACATGGCTCTAGACAACCTGTAAGAAAGATGGGAGAAGATGATGGAGGACATGAAGTCCTCACACTCTCATATTTTTGATAAGCTATAGGTATACACCTTTTCCCTTACTATCAAAAAAGGGGGAAAATAATGATATGTATGGATGGGAAACTATATAGTATAGAAAAAAAACAAAAAAGGGAGTATAATGGTATGATATGATATATACAACACAAGGTCAAAAGAAACAGAGTATCATGTACATACACTTATACTATACCGACATATGCATAGGGGGAGTCATGAAATGACTAAGGAATATATATGGTGTACATACTAAACATTTTGTTAGTATTTTGCACATATCATTTTTTGATACTAATGTCAAAGGGGGAGATTGATGACATTATTTTGCCATTAGTATACAAAAGGAAAATAGATTTTAAACCTTCTATAAACCTACACTGAAACACAAACTTTCATAGATCACAGAAAGAACAAATATCATACATCACCAAAAGTGTTAAGTTCAGGAGGAACCAGACTAGAGCAACCCAACAGAGACACCCGACAAGACAAATCTCAAGAAAAACTGAAAGAGCAGAAATAGAGGAACCCGACAGAGAAAGGAAACCCGATGGATAGTTCAAACCAAAGGAACACCAAAAGACATGCAAACTGATTTCTATGCAGACCAAGTATCAGACACCGAAAGTCAGTTACAACCCGCAAAAAGTGGATCTGACTTCCACGTCAGATAAAACAATTATATTCTATTTATATAGAATCTTGATTTGTTTTAAAACCATTACTTAAGGGACAAGAAATGTTATTGTAAGTGTTTTAATCAGTCTAACTGATTTAAGACATATAGACTAAAAGATCAAGGTCAAGTTATAAAACTGTGATCATAGAGTTAATGTTGTAATACGTGAAACTACATTAGGTCAAATTATATGATAAATAGATGTTGTAATCATTCATTATCATACATGAGAGGATGAATTTATCCTATGAGCACATCTATGGATCAGACTGAGAGTTTCAAGAAGTAGAACAACAAAAGGTGAATTTGGTTATCAAGAACCAAGAACAAAGGCTACCGAGAAATAGAGGTATTATTGAATCACATTAGGTGATACACTTATACATGTAATCTTGAATGGATCTATAATAAAAAATAGTAGATTTCCTACAATCAGGTCAAAGTGTAATTTTCTTACATTCTAAAAAGTGAAGCAAAGTGTAAAAATGCTTTCAAGGAAGGTGTATTTAACAATCCTAATGTAAATCTCTTAACCGAGTGCACACTAAATAGTGTTACAAAAGCTCTTAAAAGACTAGAATTTAACATGTCTCCACAGATACTCCTAACAGGTTAGATCACCAGAAGTGATCAAATTGTAATCCTTAACCAACCCCTTTCAATCCGCAGCTAGTAAAGAATTTGTGGGTGCCATCCCCACCTCAGTTTTTACTTCCTAACACGAGTTTTCTGTGTTATCATATCTTGTGTTATGTGTCAATTACTTTCATGAATGTTTCTATGAATGTTCACATGTTTGATTAAGTTAAAGAATTGATATGTCTTACACAAAGATAGTAAAGAACATATGATTACATATACAATTGATTACATAAAGGTTAATTGATAAAAGACAAGAAAGTTTAGAGGTATTGATTCACCCCTCCCCTCTCAGTATACACTTCCCATTAATTCCAACAAGGAACCTCATGATTTATATAGGGAGGGGAATCAAAGACCATCCACCATATGTCCCAAAAGTTTGTTTTTATATCTTCATTCAAGCACCTATGAATTGGGAACCTCCTTGTTGTAGTTTTAAGAGTTTCAATTTCCCCTGGCTTTTTAAAGAGTTTGCAAATGTCATCTTTTGTGATTTCTTTCTTGTTTATGCCCTCGTATGATAATTTATTTGCATAATATTATTTTTGTTCTTCTCTTTTGTCATGCCATAAATTTAGTTGCCGACTAACTGAACCTACGTGGGTCAAGATTAATTCTAATGATTTTGAAAGTGTTGCCCTTCTAGGATTTGTACCAATAGAATCTTTTAACCTCCTAATTAAAGATTCTATTTCTATTTTCCCTCTTTCTATTTGGTTTATCAAATTTTCTTGTGTTCAAGGAGGAGGTTTCTCGATTGGTGGAGGTGGTTGGGGTTCATTTTATTGGTTATTTTGAACATCCATTTGTTCATGAGGAGAAGATGGAGGGTTTGGTTGAGGATTTTATGTGGGTAGATCATTCCTTCCTGGAAATGAAAAGAAAATCTATTTTAAAAGTCTAATTAAACATAAAATTTCAGACAAGAAACATTGACAATCAAATTTGATTGAAAACTAAAAATTAAACCTAAATTTCAATACAAATAAGATACATGGTTGTATAATCACTTACCTCTTCTTCTAGTTCGACATTGATAACATCATGGAGCCATTTTTTGCTTTAGTTTGATGGAGAAAAACCCACAATGAATTGCATACGTGCTGTTATCTCTATTTTCTTGGATAGCCATGGGTTTGGGCAAACAAAATGAGCCACAAAAGTGGCTTCCCTAACTTTATATAAAACCATATAGGGCATGCGCCCTATAGGGTGAACACCCTATGGTTTAAATTGGCCAAGCCATAGGACGTGCGGGCTATAGGGTGTGCACCCTATAGCCCGCATGTCCTATGTGTGTATGGGGGACCAAAAAGGTATTTGGAACCTTTTTGGTCCCCCATCTTGGTGCATATACCCTATAGAGAAAGGTGTTGCTCTTGGAAAATGGTTGATGGTGATTGATGAAGAAGATTTGAAAATGATGATTGATCCAATTCAGATTGGTGTAGCAACATTTTCAAATATTCTTCATAATCATCATCAAATGAAGATTTTAAAATCTTCTTCATCATTCATCATCTCAATATTCTACAATCATCTTTTGTCAAATGATTATCCTTGAAAAGAGGATAGTATCAAGAAAATATCATGAGAGAGAGCTTTGAAAACAAGAATAGTGGTAAAGTGTAACATATTTTTAACTCCTTGGTAGGAAAATCCTTTAACTTGACTATTGTGATTAAAAGTCTTCTAAGGAATGCACAAGATAGCACTAAGGATGTTAAGCCAAAAATTTTTAAAGCACTCTTAGAAAACCATTTGGAAGCTAAACATGGTCTCAACACCCACAACAAGAAGAATGCATCAAGGAAAACTAAGTCTCATTATGCTAAAGGATTTAACTCCAATTGTGAATGTTTTAATAACTTGGTTGGGTTAATTTCAAGGCATTTGTATTGAATTTGGTGTCTTCAAGTCCGACTATCCTGTGATAGTTTAGTATTTTTGGTGTTGCTTTGAACCATGAATTAAGATTCATCCCCATACCGTGTTGTATGTGATTAGGGGATGAATCCTAACATTGTATTATATGAATCTAACCTTCCCAATGCAAAAATAACCATTGGATTGCAGGGTGATCACTAAAACATGCATGTTGCAGGGTTGAAGGTGAGTGAAAGTTGTGGCATGGTATTGCAGTAGCCCAAATGTCTTAACAAGGACCCTATTTTATTTTGGAATCCATATACATATGTCAAATACATTATGTATTGACCATTGACTAGTTCATTGAATGAGTTTTTGAATGAGATTGACAAAGCCCTAGAATATGAGAGTTTGTGGAGGCCTAATTGGGGCTTTGGGAATTGCAGAGGTCATAAGACCAAATAAACTTGATAATCCTCTAATTGGATGTATTTAATGAGACTGTCCAAGGTTATAGACTTGGGGGAGGTGTTTAGAGGTAGGTCTCTTTGTAGAAGTCACTATTTTGGGGCTAAAAACTAGGTACAAGGTTAGGATAGTAGGGTACTTTCCAAAACAACCGCTTGAAATATTTTGATACATTGTTGTACTTGATAATGGGTATATGAAAAGTTGATTTACTCTCTTGGTGTCTTGGGAAAAGTTAAATAAGGGATAAATAAGGTGGTATTGAGTATGAGTTTTAAGTGACAAATAAATAGTTGTCAATTTGACAACTATGTTGTCAACTTGAAAACATTACTAAACTAATGTAAACAACCCGAGATTCAGTTTAGGATTGTTAAGAAATAGTTACACTCGGTTCATGCAAGTAGTTATGGAGGCGTTGACCTTTCTAAGGCACTGTGAAACTATAAAGAGCATGGAAGCCTAATAGTATGGGAGAGGTCGATGTAATTGGAAAATAACTAATGTGAGAGGAGTTTGATATCAATAAACTATGGGTCTAAATCTACAAATTGTTCTTTTCTTTCATCTGTTGAGAGTGTTATGTTGTCATTTTATCTTTGATCCTTCAATAATTCGATGAAACATGGTGTTAATACTTTGAAGAATTAATTATTTATGTTTTTGATTTGATTAATTATTTTGGTTTGAAGAACAAGGAATACCTTGACATCGAAAATTTATTGGTGAATAGTTCTAACCGAGAATCACAAAATGTGATTCCTAATACATTGGAATTTGAATAAGACCCTCATCCTCGACAGTGATGAGGAGGAAAATGTATTCTAATTGTCCTGACAAGTTGCAGAGCACTTTGCAAGCTCGGTTCCATGCATTTGAACATTCAAAGTGACTATTGGTTGTTAGGGAAGGGTTTGACAGAGAGGGAAGTTGCAGCAGACTTTGTTCACCACAAAGATTAGTGATGGGGGCTTCAATAACCATGAGGAAGGCAAGGATAATGATCCATGAGATGTTCAAGGTTATTGGGGGATGATAGTTTACACTGACCTCTGCAAATGCTTGGCATAACCCTTAGATTGTTTTCTCTGACTCAAAAAATCATTTAGACACCTTCATACCTTGTTAGGTTCTACCCACACACTTCAACCACACTCATTAGTCACTAACAATAACCAAAATCAAACAAATTTACCTTCCACTATGTTCTGCAATAGTCATCATCTACCTCAACAACCTTGTTGTTTAACCCAATACCTAGGCTATCTACCCTCACCAACACTTTCTACCTATTTCAAACCCTCCATATACTACTTCCACAAGTCCCCATGACACCAACATTACCAAACCTCTGTGGAAAAAGCATAACATTCCTTGTTACCTCTATCTGCTACCAATCTGTGACTATAACAATCACTATTTACTTTTGGAAAGCTACAAAAGAAACAATTGTTGTTTTTCCATTGATGTCAAACCTTAATTGGTAAGCCTATTGCTATCTATTTGAGTACCATATCTATTGATTGATGTGTTAGGAACAACAGTCCATAAGACAACTAAGAGGGGGGTGAATAAGTTGTGATATAGATTTTTAAACTTTATACTTTATAAAGAAAATCTGCAAATGTAAATGATAACACAGTAATAGATAAAACCAAAACACAATATTTGTTGTTGAGGAAACCCTGTTAAAGGTAAAACCCTAGTGGGAATTAACACCCAAAAATAATGTACTGAGAGTATAGTATCCCTGTTAAAAGATATTAGCCCTGTTAGGAGCTTGTTACAACATTACAGTACACAGTCCCTGTTAGGAGACAAACCCTGTTAGGAGTAAAAGGAAATAGTAGGCTCACTGCCCAAAGAAGGTTAAAGCCACCCTCAAGGATTTACAATCCACACAAGTGTATAAAGCAAATACACAATTAGAGAACTACCTGCCAGCAACTGTCTTTGCTTGATTAGTTCCAATGAAGTATCAACTCTGCTTGCATCCAACAGTCAACAAGCTTCACAACTTTCACACATTCCTTCTCTTCTTTTCTCTGTCCCACTTCTCCACAAGAATATATCTTCCATATATACCCTTACACAATAGCTTATTATGTCGGCCAATTAAGCTTTCATAATACATAATTAATTAGGTTGGCCAATTAAGGCTTTCCATCATACAAATAATTACATATCCCCTTGCTAAGATACACATGGTATCAAAGACAAGTATACAACATTTAAAATTCATTTAATATACTTCCAAATCCATAATTCATGCTCACAACTAATTCCACATGCTACATGTCTGAAGTTGGCTAGGAAATAGGTGTTCTCCAGAGTACACACCACAAATGATGTCATCAATCTTCAATCAACAATCAAACACAAACCATTACTCTAACACATGTCAGATGTCCATTAGTGAGCTCGCAAGTTTTGAAATATCTCCATCAGAAAGGTATACCTGAAACACAGAGACCTGCTCTATCTAGAATCACAGTTGTAGTCCACAAAAACAGTCTTCACCAAATGAACTATAACATCTTCAAAATGTAACATAAAGTCAAGCGACCTTAGGAGTAAGGTCAGGACACATCCTTCTTCATTAATCCAACTTCAATCCTTCTGACTCATCCTTATAGTGTCTGTACACTCATTCCAGTTAAGTAGTCAGTCTGTCTTCTCCATAGAAGTATATGTTAACATCAGTGACAAAAAATGAATATCAACAACATGATCAGTAACCAAAACTAATATCAACCAAAAATCTCCCCCTTTGGCATTGATGGAAACATATGGGGAAATCCATATGCATCAACCCAAAAGTACTCTCTCTCAATACAATCTTCTCAATATCCTCAACATAAATTTCCCCAAACAGCAGGAATTTTCTCATAGACTCCTTCCCCCTTTGGAAGCAATGGTAAAGGGTGCCATAGTTCACTTGTAGTCTCCTATAAGATGTATCTTTTTCAAATCTTCATGTCCAATCAGCTAGGTGCAAGATCACATAAATGTACTCCAATATTTTTTGCGATCACTCCCCCTAAGGAGTAGATCCATACATCAAGTCCAGAGAATGATATGGCTCTGAGATCCACTAGAATGATGCACATCTGCATCATTTAGTTTTCATTGGGAGGGTTCATCACCCCAAGCATGCCTCTAAGATATTCAAAATCATCTTTTGGCAAAGGTTTGGTAAATATATTCGCTATCTGTTCCTTTGTGCTAATATACTCCAGTTTGATCTCTTTGTTTGCTACCTTCTCCCTTAAGAAATGATACTTGATGGAAATGTGTTTAGTCTTTGAATGCATTACATGATTCTTTGACATATTCACTGTGCTGGTGTTATCACAATGGATAACCATTGGTTCTTTGAAAATTATTCCGATTTCCTTTAGCATTTGTATCATCCAAACAACTTGTGTACAGTTTATTGTAGCAGCAACATACTTTGACTCAGCAGTAGATTGAACAATACAATTCTGCTTCTTTCTTAACCAAGAAACCAGCCTTTTTCCAAGGAAAAATGCTTTGCCACTTGTTCTCTTCCTGTCATCTACATTACCTGCCCAATCAGCACCAGTAAAAGCCTGCAATGTAAAATCATCAAATTTTTCATACCATAATCCATACTCTACTGTTCCTTTCAGATATCTGAAAATTCTTTTCACAGCAGCAAAGTGTGTCTCTTTAGGATCGGGCTAATATCTAGCCACAATTCCAACTGCATTGGTAATATCTGGTCTAGTGTGTGTCAAATATTGTAGACCTCCAATCATTGACCTGTACTTAGTCTTCCCAACACTTTGAGTCTCATCACTTTTAGTTAGTTTGTTCCTTGTTACCATGGGTGTACCAACAAGTTTACAATCTTCCATTCCAAACTTCTTCAACATTTCCTTAAGGTACTTGATCTGAGATATAAATATGCCATTTTTACTTTGATTAATTTGAAAACCAAGAAAAAATTGCATCTCACCAATCATTGACATCTCAAACTCATTCTCCATTTCTTTAGCAAACTTCTTACTCATTTTATCATTGCCTCCAAAAATGATATCATCAACAAAACTTCTATAATTGAGATTCCATCTTCATCAATTCTTAAATACAAATTACTATTTGCATTACCTTTTCTAAAACCAAGATGAAATAGATGTTTATCCAGTCTTTCATACCATGCCCTCAGTGCTTGTTTTAGTCCATACAGTGCCTTCTTTAGTCTGCAAACCATGTTTTCATCACCTGTCAAAGGAAAACCATTAGGTTGCTCAATGTACACTTCTTCTTCTAGATCACCATTCAAGAATGCTGATTTCACATCCATCTGATACACTTTAAAATCTTTATGTACAACATAAGCAAGGAATAGTCTCATAACTTCTATTCTAGCAACATGTGCAAATGTTTCTTCGTAGTCTATGCCTTCTTGTTGTGAGTAACCTTTACATACCAGTCTAGCCTTGTTTCTTACCATTGTGCCTTCCTCATCCATTTTTTTTCTTCTGAAAACCCACTTAGTGCCAATCACATTCTTGTTCTTAGGTCTTGGAACCAACTCCCAAGTATTGTTATTCTTTATCTGTTCTAGTTCTTCTTCCATGGCTTTAGTCCAAGATTTATCTTTACATGCTTCATCAGTAGTCTTAGGTTTAGCTTGAGAAATCAAACAGATCTCATCTCTAACTTTAGATCTAGTCATCATGCCTTTTCTTGCATCACCAATAATTTGATCTTCAGGGTGGTTTTTCTTGACATACCTTGGAGTCTTTAATGTCTCAGTAGGTTCTGCCTGTTCTTCTTCTTCAATCTCATTCTCGATCATCAAGGGTCCTTCAGGTTCAGAAACAACTTCTCTTGATTCTGTAATCTGACCACAATCATACATTCTTTCTTGAATTTGAAAGTTCTCATCTATCCTCATATTGGTGCTTTCAATTAGTTTCCTTAGTCTTAGATTGAAACATTTATATGCTTTACTCTTAGTGGAATAACCAAGAAAGATTCCTTCACCACTTCTAGCATCAAACTTTCCTATCTCATCGTCTCGTTTGATATAACATTTACTACCAAATATTTTGAAATATTTCATAGTCGGTGTATGATCAAACCATAATTCATAAGGATTTTTATTTGTACCTTCTTTGATCCGAATTCTATTTAATGTGTACAAAGTAGTGCCAACTGCTTCTCTCCAATGAACATGTGATACATTTCCTTCCAGCAACATAGTCCTAACAGCATCTAATATAGTTCTATTTC
The DNA here is from genome assembly GCA_018584345.1 of Thuja plicata. Lineage (NCBI taxonomy): Eukaryota > Viridiplantae > Streptophyta > Pinopsida > Cupressales > Cupressaceae > Thuja > Thuja plicata. Next base: position 912,147 of record MU224988.1, read on the forward strand.
TTCACTATGCTATCCCATTCTGTTGTGGAGTTCTAGGATCTGAAGTCTGTCTATGTATTCCATTTTATTCACAATATGCATTAAACAGTTCTAATGTAAACTCTCCTCCTCTGTCTGATCTCAACCATTTCATCTTTAAACTAGATTCATTCTCAACTTTTTCCTTGACTATTTTGAATTTGTCAAATGCCTCAGATTTCTATCTCAAATATGTAACCCACATCATTCTATAAAATTCATCAACAAAAATTATAAAATACCTTTCACCATAGTATGATCTTGTTCTTGTAGGGCCACATAGATCTGTATGTACCAGATCCAACTTCCCTTTTGCTGAATAGGATTTTCTCTTGAAGGTGCTTCTAGTCTTTTTCCCCATAACACATTCTCTACACACAGTGTTAGATGGCTTAACAATTTTAGGGAGATCTCTTATTGCTTTTGTCATACTTGCCTTCACAATGTTGTCAAAATTAACATGACAAAAATCTTCTATGCCATAACCAGCTGTCATCAACCTTTGCAATAAAAAAAGAAGCTTCAGATGTGTTTAGTTCAAATAAATTACCTCTGGATTTAGTATTAGATGCTATCAAGTCTCCTTTTTTTTCTCTTGATAGTACACTTTCCATTTATGAATTTTAGTTGATAACCCTTGTCCACTAGTTGTCCAACACTCAACAAATTGTGCTTAAGTCCATCAACAAGTAATACATTGTCAGTGTTAGTATTTCCATCCAAAGAAATAGATCCAACTCCAATAATAAGCTTAGGAGTATTTTCACCAAATCTGAAAACACCACCATCATGTTTCTTCAAACTCACAAACTTATTTTTATCTCCAGTCATATGATGTGAACAACCACTATCTATGACCCATTGAGTTTTCTTTTCAACTCGAGATACTAATGCTTTTTCCTCATGCATAGGTTCATCATCCTTAATAGCAATGAATCCAATTTCATCAAAGTTATCATCCTCATCATCAGATATTCCTTCACTAGCATAATAACATTCCTTATCCTTTGAGACTTAGACTTGAAAAACTTAGGTTTGTGCTTTGGAATTCTTGTAGGACATCTAGATGCAAAATGACCAATCTTGTTACATGAAAAAAATTTCAAAGGTAATTTGACCTCAAACTTACCCTTACCTCTCTTTTATCTTCTGGAAATCAGTGCAACAATTTCATCTAGCTTTCTTTCTTCTTCCTATATCTGTTCCCATTCATCAGCATAGGCTCCAAGTTATTCTTTTAGATCACTACTGCTTGTGCTTTCATTTCTAGATAAGTTCTTCTTGTTCTTGTGCATGGTTGCCTTGAATGCTGACTCTACTTTAGGTAAAGTGTCTCCCAATTCCGCGGCCTCAAATATAGTTAGTTTTCCAATCAAAATCTCTCTGGTGAAGTGCGGTGTCAAAGGTATGATCTCCTCTATAGCTTGTACTTTGCTTTTATATGCAGGTGTCAAAGATCTGAGAATCTTTGCAATTACTTCTTCCTCACTGTAAGTACCTCCAGAGTTCCTAATACCAATAACTACATCAGTAATTCTCTATGCATATGCTATGACATTCTCATCTTCTCTCATCTTCAGTGATTCCATCTTTGCCTTCCAGTTCTATAGCTTTGCTTGCTTTGTAAAGTTGTCTCCAACATACAATGCCTCTAGTCTTGTACAAATCTCATGTGCAAAGTCCAAGTCCTTCACTTCAGTGAATTCTCCTTCTGATAGTGCACTGATCAAAGATTCCCTTGCAACCATATTGTATGAAAATAGCTTCTTTTTGTCTTCAGTAGCCATGTCCAACTCATCTTTAGTTGCTACTGCTACATTCTTCTTTGTGATAATCTAGTAGTCAATTCCTAGACATAGTAAATGTGTTCTCATCTTGTTTTGCCAACTTTCAAAGTTTTTAGGATCAAACTTTAGACTATCCTTCCTGTAGTAAGTCATATTCAGGATCACCTCAAGTTGTTAAACTTTCTCTCCGAGGACCAGTAGCTCTGATACCAATTGTTAGGAATAACAGTCCACAAGACAACTGAGAGGGGGGGTGAATCAGTTGTGATATGGATTTTTAAACTTTATTCTTTATAAACCAAATTTGCAAATGTAAATGATAACACAATAATAGACAACACCAAAATAAAATATTTGTTGTCGAGGAAACCCTATTAAAGGTAAAACCCCAGTGGGAATAAACAACCACAAATAATGTACTGAGAGTATAGTATCCTTGTTAAAAGATATTGGCCCTATTAGGAGCTTGTTACAACATTATAGTACATAGTCCTTATTAGGAGATAGACCCTATTAGGAGTCAAAGGAAATAGCAGCTCACTGCCAAGGCACACTACCCAAAGAAGGTTAAATCCACCCTCAAGGATTTACAATCCGCACAAGTGTATAAAGAAAATACACTATCAGAGAACTGTCTGCCATCAACTATCTTTGCTTGATTAGTTCCAATGAAGTATTAACTCTTCTTGCATCCAACAGTCAACAAGCTTCACAGATTTCACACATTCCTTCTCTTCTTTTCTCTATCCCACTTCTCCATAAGAATATATCTTCCATATATACCCTTACACAATAGCTTATTAGGTTGACCAATTAAGCTTTCCTAATACATAATTAATTAGGTCGGCCAATTAAGGCTTTCCATCAAACAAATAATTACATAGCCCCTTGCTAAGATACACATAGTATCTAAGAAAAGTATACAACATTTAAAATTCATTATATATACTTCTATATCTGCAATTCATGCTCACAATTAATTCCACACGCTACATGTCTGAAGTTGGCCAGGAAATAGGTGTTCTCCAGAGTACACACCATAGATGATGTCATCAGTCTTCAATCAACAATTGAACACAATCCATTACTCTAACACATGTCAGCTGTCCATTAGTAAGCTTACAATTTCTGAAATATCTCCATCAGAAAGATATACCCGAAACACATAGACCTGCTCTGTCCAGAATCACAGTTGCAGTCCAGAAAACCAATCTTCACTAAATGAACTGTAACATCCACAAAATGTAACATAAATTCAAGCAACCTTAGGAGTAAGGTCAGGACACATCCTTCTGCATAAATCCAACTTTGATCCTTCTGAATCATCTGTACACTATCTGTACACTCGTTCCAGTTAAGTAGTCAGTCAGTCTTCTCTATAGAAGTATATGTTGACATCAGTGACAAAACATGAATATCAACAGCATGATCAATAACCAAAACTGATATCATCCAACATGATGAAGAATATTTGAAGGCAAGTATAAAAAGAAGAACCATTGAAATGGTTGATTTATGAGAAATTACAAGGGTACTTGATCAGTTGGCACATTGGCAAAGTGATGTGTTGTTTATCTTTTGATGACATTTTACTGAGAACAGTTTATGTCGAGCGAAGTTTGTGATGACCGAGCGGAAGACCAAAGTGTTGGCCGAGTAGAAGTATTTTGATAATTGTTGAGATTTGAGATCTCTGGCCGACATAGTTGATTTTATTGGGAAATGTAAAGTTAATTAAGGATAAGCACGATTGGTCCACACTATTTAAATGCATGGGTAACCATAATTAATTCATGGATCAAATATTTAATTAGTGATTTCTTATGAGAAATAAATTAAATATAAAGATGGAAAGATCCGTTGGATCTGACCTAACCTAAGATCTATGATCTTGATTAAGCGGCAAAGATTTATTTTACCTAGATGAAGAGGTATAAGATAACCTCAAGGGGTTATTCAGATGTGGGAATTGTATGCAAGAGGATTGCATAGTTAATTGACTGATTGAAATGATCTAACAGAGAAGGCTGAGCAGAGAAGTAGAGAGCTATGAGAGTGATTTCTTGATGGATTTCCAAGCAGATCTGAAGATTGAAAAGATAATTGAGGCCACTCAGTGAATTAGCATTAGAGCTAAATTGGATCTGGATTTGCAAAGTAAGTTGTATGTATCAGATCACACCTGCTGATTACTTTCTAACCATTGTATCAGTCAAAATCCTTTAACCATGTTGACCTAACAGTCATTGTGTAAATCTTTTAAGCAAGGTGACATTCAAGTGGAATGTTCTAAGTCCTCTAACAAGGCCACTCCTGATAGGGTGATTAAATCCTTTAACCAGGTCACATTTAGCAATGTGTTTTGTAACCTTTAACAAGGTTGGCTCCTAAAAAAGCTCACTTTAGAAAAGTGAAAAATTGATAGCATGTTATTGCTGGTTTTTCCCAAATTGGGTTTCCACGCACTAGTAAAATTGGCCCCTATTTTTGATGAAAATTGGCCGAATTATCTACGTAGATTGGTCAAAAGACCCACAAATTGCTTTGTCGGTATTTTTATCATCGAAAGATTGACACATTATTTTTAATGTTGAAATTTATACACAAACTTGGTCAAAATTAGCATATTCAAATGCACATTATTCATCAAAATGATCGAAAAGTTTTGACCAAATTTAGTCAGAATGTTCGAAAAGTTTCAACCCTGTTTGGTCAAAATGTTTCAGCCAAATCTAGTCGAAATGTTTGAAAAGTTTTGACACAGAATGGTCAAAACATTTTGACCAAATGCTTTCTATTTTGACCAAGATTCCAAACCCATGATGCAATCTATCGACACAGAATAGTAGAAATATTTTGACCAAACTCTTTTTTTTTTTACCAGGATGCCAAACCCATGACGCAAGATTTTTGACACATAATGGTGAAAACATTTTAACCAAACTCTTTATGTTTTGACCAATGAATGTCAAAATTTTGATGAAAATTTAATTTTAAAAAAAATTAAATTCTGAAACCAAATAGCCTCAGTTTTGGTACTCGGCTTCAATAGAAGATGGACCAATAACAAATTGCTTCTTTCTCTCTAACAAACAAGTCTTGAACCAAGTGAGAAGCTATAAGTTCACGACT
>MU224988.1:922887-935064 GCA_018584345.1 Thuja plicata
GATCGGGAGTTGAACACTCGACCTCTCAAGCCAACCCCTTTTTCCTATATACCTACCCATTCCCTCCCTAACCAATTGCTCTATTCTATTTCTTGAGAGTATGTGGTAAATGGAAAAGATATATTTAGAATGTTTTACCCTATAGTAAAGTTTTGAAATCAATCATTAGGGTGAATAAATGAATAATCTTTGTCTTTTATTGTGTTTCAACTATGCATGTCAATTTATGAGAATACATTATTAGGGTTTTATTTTAAATGTAAAAATCATAAAGAAACCCTAATTATATTCTTTGAATGATTTATTTTTTAAAAGTCTTGAGGAAATAAATATGTTTGATAATATTTCTTTTTTGAAAATAAATTATTTTAGGATAAATATAAAATTTTACTATTGTTCTCAAGATGATTTTAATTATGAATGACATTTGATTAGTTGGATTATTTAATTATTTCATTTATGTGCACGAGTTTTATATTGCAAGCAGAAGATCATAACCGAGTAAACTGTTCAAGGATTTGACAAACACATGTTTAATATTTGTAAATACGGGAGATGTTTATTCCCTCAAACCATTTATATGGTTAAATTATTGTAATTATTTAGTGGTAGTTTTTTAGGATTAGGTATTTATGAAAGGGCATGTCCTTTCACAGGAAACTTTTGAATCAAATATAAATATTAGGTTATTTGAACTTTCAAAGATTAGAACAAAATTTTAGGAGAAAGACTCTATGTACAAATTGGATTCATACTGCAATGTCGAATTCTGAAATACTAGCTTTCAATCAATAAATAAAAGATAAGTGCCTTTTCTTATTCTGCTTAATGTTATAAGTTGTATTGTTTCTAGTTAGTCTTCAGATTTATCTAGCAATAGATTAATTCACTGTGTTGTATTCTCTTGATTTCATATTTCTATTTTGGTTTAAAGTTTGAATAATCAGTAGGAGGTTGTATTTATTGCATCTTCTTCTGATTCAATTGGTCTCTGTAATAGAGTTAAATTCGATTGAACTAACTTTGAATTCTAAATTGAATTATACCTCAAGTAGAAGCATGTGGATTGATGGTCTTGTTCTATCTGTAGCAAGTTATTTTGAAAAATGTCTCTAAATTGTACATAGGACTGGAAGCAGTCTCGACTCTTTAGCCCAAGCATTAATTAGGCACTGGTCTTGTTATTTGTTAGCATTGTAGTTTCAGCATTATATTTAAAATTTTATTAATATCAAATCCATTTTTATATCACTATACTGTTAATACGTTTATGTTAATTATATTGTAATCTCGTATATTGATTATTATTGATCTTTTAAAGAAAATTGCATAATTTAGATTAATTTATAGCTTTAGATTTGGGCCTACCAACCCTGGTTTACTAACCTAAATTATAGGGATTCAAATCAAATTAAAGATTGAATTCGTTAGTTGGTGAAAGCGATCGGATATCAGATCCATCATTTTTGAGCTCCAAAAAATTGGCGACTCTACTGGGGAGAAATTAGTAAAGGACAGTTTCAAAATCTTTGGTTACTATTACATAGATTCTACTAGGATAAGGGACTCAAAATAATTATATATTTCCACACAAAAGTGTGGTGGTGACTCTACCAATTAGTTTTAGTAAGAATTGAGAAGAAATAACATCCATGCGGGGAAGAAGGTCTCTACACAAAGCTACAGACAACCATATTGAATTAGGTTTCAAAACTCGGCCAAAGAAACTAAAAGGTCCAGATCGAGAAATGACATCTATGGGTTTTAAGAAATCGTCGGACATACAATATGAGAATGAAGATCCTCAACATAGCAGAGGTAATCAAAGCAACAATGAAGATAATATAAATCCCTTCTATTCAAATGCCAATCAGTGTGATTACCAAAGTGAGGAGGAAGATGACGAAGTTGATATCCGAATTCAACAAGCAATCTGAAACTTTGCTGAAATTATTCCAGATAAAAAAAGATTCATGAGGAACTTTAGAAAGCAGCCAATTGACATTCTAGAATATTTTGGACTGTGTAAAAATGACATTGTTACTCCACCAGACAGTCTAAGGGGATCGGAACAAACCAGTGAAGAAGAGAGAGATTTGAGAGGAGAAATAAATCGAACTGACAAAGTGTCAAAATACACTCCTCCACATAAGAAGGAGGCTGAGCCTATTTTAAAAATTACACATAATAATCCATTGTTCGATACAAATGCTGGGTTGGGTTTAGAATCACAGCAAACCAATGGTGGAGGTTATTTAAACAATGATAAAGATAACAGCTGGGGAAAGGGAAATTATTTACAACCTTGCAAATATTATATCTAAAAAAACTACACGCTTCCCAGGAGATATTCCACACAACAATATGGGAGATATGTGCAAAGCCAACAAGGATAACATGATTCCCAAAATAATGTTTATCACTACTGTGGAGGCCAATATTCTGAAAACCATGCGCAGCCCTGAATTAATATCAATGATTGTCCTCAGCAACAAAAAAAGGTTGCACAACATGTAGAATATCTAGCGCAGCCCATTGGAGACCATGCACAGACCTAGAGTGATTCCCAGTAGTAGATAAAAAGAGCCACGTAGCATCTATACTACCCTGCGCAGCCCATGGAAAGTCCCACGTTGCCCTATGATATTTTCACTAAGCCCTATCATGGTCAAACACAGCAGCCAGGTAAACTCACACAAGGTGAGAAGGGAAATATAACTTGTGCGTAGCATAATAGAGATGTTATGGAGGATAATAGGAGCAAAACCCATGCTCGGGCCCCAGAAAATATACAAAATAGTATATATCAATATAAAAAAACTACGCAAAGTTTCCATTATCCCACGCAGCAATGTGACACCTCTACACAAGATATAATAGGAAGTAATGACTGCGCGTGGGCCCAGGGAGATGATCCCAAGCAACATCTTGGGAAGCACACAAAATATGAGGTGGAAGGCGGGGACTTTGCGTAGCAGGATGGATATATTATACAAGGTGACAAGAATAAAAACCATGCTCAGGAATACAATTATAACTATGCTCAACCTTATGAAAGTATGCAGCACCATGGGAACATTGGAAATTATTTAAACACAAAAAATGATAAATATCATCATGGTCTAGAACAGCATATACATGCACCGCATCAACGCATGCAAGGAGAACATCATGATACTCAGAAAAGATATGATATGTAGCGTGATAAGGTAAGTATGGATCAAAAACATTACACATTGTCGCATAGTAATGTAAAGCGTCAAGATAATGATATGCAGGGTAAAATCCAGGTGAGATCCTTCAACATACATGATAATACACATATGCAGAATGAAATAAATAATAAAGTGCATGATTTTCCAGGTAATACTAAATATGATAATGCATATGATCACAATAACTTAAATTATTATAATGTTCATAACCATAATGTTGCGAACTATAAAGTATCTGAAAATATGCAAATTAGTTATAATGTGCAGAACAAGTATACCAACTATAATCAAAATGGTGGAAACCCTACATACCATCACTTTGTGCAGAACCAACAAAACATGCCACAACAAAATCTGAATCAAGGTCATCAACAAGTCAATTATTATCAGAATAATGCATTTAATCACCAAAACCTGCAAAATGGGGGTCTCCAGACAAATAATCAGGTTAATTACAGAATGCATGTCACAAATGAAAGGTATAGGCAGTTGGATCTTACAGATATCACGTGTTATCCTGATATTATATCTAATGATTTAAAGTTTGCTATCCCTAAGTTTACTGGTGACGGGACACAATTAGCAGAACAACATGTTATTAATGTGAAAAATATTGTTGACGAGTTTGAAATGACATATGAAGATGTGCTTATGAAGTTATTTGTATAGTCTCTTAAGGATAATGTAGATGAATGGTATAGAAATTTACCTAATGGGTTTATTAATTGTTGGCAAAGTTTTGTGAATCAGTTTTTGGAAGAATTTGGTGATCATAATGGTCAATCCTTTGCTTCTCACGAATTGACCTCTATAAGGGAAAATCAAAATGAAAGTGTAAAGGAATTAAATAAAAGGTTTAATAAGGTGTTAAATAAAATCCCAAAAGATATTAGACCTATTGATTCATTTTTGATAACATTCTACTTAGCAGCTTTTGATACAAAGACACATTATGAGATTAGATCTCATAACCCAACAACATTACATCAGGCCTTCAAAATTGCACTAACCATCGAGAGTAATAGAATAGCTACCGGAAGAATGGATAAAAGAAGTGATAATAAACTTTTTGACCCTAAAGTTTCAAAACAGATCAAGGAGGTGGACAAAATGGATGAGTTAATAAGTTTGGTTAAGAATATGCAATCAAATAAAGGATACTTCCAATCAAATAAAAATGAGAGATATTTTGGGAAGAGTGATAGATATAGGTTACAGGATATGCCCTATCACACTGAATGGAAAGATGGCAGACAACAAAGAAGCCGATGGACACCCCTGACCCATTGAAGAGAAATAATCATTTTATTGATAATGAGTCTTGGTGTAACATTTGCAGGTTGCCTCACCCTCAAGAGCAATGTCTTATAGCACAAAAAATCCTACAAGAAGAGGATGAGAAGGGTGAGGAAAGGCCTATGATAAATACCTTATCATCTACCCCATTTTGGGCAGAGGATAGTGATGATTCGGAAGAAGATTATGTACCAAATAAAGATTATAGGAAAATGGGGTACCAACATTCTCAGCAAGTTTTTTCAGATGATGATGAGAGTATTGAAGTCAGAGAGATGACTGAAGAAGAAAGAGAAGCATATACAATAGCAGCATTGGAACAAGCTCGTAGCACATATCATTTGAGAAATAGAATAGTTAATCCAGAGCAAGGGCAAGCATCAGGGATATTCAGGGTTGAAGACAAGAATAAAAAGAAGAAGACATAGAATGTACAGAAGTAGGAGCAACCAGTGAAATCCCAAAAGGTCATAAAGCTAGTGGATGAGAAAAACCATGGTAAACAAATCTCCAATTCCAATACATTCATGTCTCAAGCTTTGGCTCAGGTAAAAATTTCTGTCGCCTTATTTGAACTTATGAAGTTTCCAGATTACAAAAATGAAACTATTAAAATCTTAGCAGATGTTAAAGATACTAAGGAAGAAAGTAAGAGGAAAAAAGAGAATCAAGAACCACCAGTAATATATTTAGGAACTGCTGTTAATAAAGATTCTCCTCAAATTGACCCCTTTTTCTTAACTTTAATGATAAATAACAAACTGGTAAGAAACTGCATGATTGACTCAGGGGCAGTAGTAAATATTATGCTGCATGAAGTTATGAAAGGGTTGGGAATGAATGTTGACACTACATATGGGAAATGTTATGCAATGGACAATAGATCTGTCACTGTTGTAGGAATAATGAAAGAAGTTGAGTTTAAATTTCCTGAATGTCCTAAGAAATCTTATAAAATTGATATTAATGTAGTAGAAGTTCCACCTAGTTATGGAATGTTGTTATCAAGACAATGGTCTAATTTAGTAGGTGGTAATGTTCAATTGGATTTGTCTTACGCTTCTATCCCAGTGAATGGCAGGAAAGTGAGAATTGACAGGGAACCAAGATCTACAAATGTTATTAAAGAAATTGATACAAGCTTGGCCACATGCTTTTGCCACACTGACATGGACAACTTTAAGGTAAGTATTCATAAAAATAGTATTCAAAATGTAAATTCTATTGAATTATATGCAAGAGAAAACAATGATCTTATTTGGAAAATGTTTTTTGATGATTCATGTTGTAAAGAGGGTAATGGGGGAGGAGTGGTTTTTGTTTCTCCAAATGGGAAATCTTTTAAATATTCCTTTCTATTAGCATTTGATTGTACCAATAATGTAGCAGAATACAAAGCCCTCTTATTAGGTCTAAGAATAATAGAAAAGCATGGTATTAAAATTTTATCTATTTTTGGTGATTCTGAATTGATAATATCTCAAATTAGGAATAAGTTTATTACTAATAATTATAGACTAAAGAAGTATAAGAATGATATTTGGGATTCCTTGGAGCATTTTGATGCTTTTTCTATAACTTGGGTGGAAAGGTCTGATAATATTATTGCAGATTTTATGGCCAACCTAGCAGTTAAGCATAATAATATCCCTTATGAAGACATCACACAAGTAGAAATTAAGACGAGACCTGCAATTCCGGATAACATTCACAATTGGAAAGTTTTTGAGGATGATAGAGATATTATCAAATTCCTAACATGTGAAGAGAGATATGAAGATCAGTTTATTGATTTGAATGCCCATGTTAAAATAATGGATGGGAAAGAAACTTTGTTTGGAGAGCAAGTGATCCAACTCAAAACTAACAAAATCCCAAAAGGTCTTGTGGCTTTAGAGAAGATGTTTGATGTCAAGGATTTCAAGAAAGAAGTTAAATTTGATAACAACCCTGTAGAGGAAGTGGAGAAAATAAATTTGGGAAATGAGCAAACACCTAGGGAAGTGTTTGTTGGTAAAAAATTGACTCCAAAAGTTAGAGCAAATATTATTGGTTTATTGAGAAAATATAGACATGTCTTCGCTTGGTCTTATGATGACCTTAAGGCATATAGGGAAGACTTGTTCCAACATGAAATACCTTTAAAGCCTGATGCAAAACCTTTTAGGCAAAGGCAAAGACCGATAAATCCAACTTTGGCTCCTAAAATGAAAGAGGAATTAATCAAGATGAGAGATATAGGTATTATTAAACCAATAAGACATTCAACTTGGGTTTCAAACTTGGTCCTGGTCAGGAAAAAGAATGGAGATATTAGGTTTTGTGTGGATTTTAGAAATATTAATATATCCCCACTGAAAGATAACTATGCTTTGCCTAATATGGAGGTACTATTGCAGAAAGTTACAGGAAATGAACTATTAACAATGATGGATGGTTTTTCTGGATATAACCAAGTAAAGGTTAAGGAAGAGGAACAATATAAAACAACATTCACTATGCCCTGGGGCACATATGTCTATGCTAGGATGCCATTCAGACTCACAAATGCCAGGGCTACATTTCAAAGGGCCATGGATGCGGCATTCAAGGAATTTATTGATGTCATTATGGTCATATATCAGGATGATCTCACAACTTATTCCAAAAAGGCAGAAGACCACTGTAGACATTTGGAATAGATTTTTAGAAAAGCCCTTGAATATGGGATATCTTTGAACCCAAAGAAATGTCATTTTGGAGTAACAAAAGGTAAGCTACTTGGGCATATTGTATCAAGGAATGGTGTGAGAATAGATCTGAAAAGGATTGAAGCTATTGATAAAATCTAGATTCCTACAATAGTTAAGGGAATTCAATCCTTCTTTGGATAGATAAATTTTGTGAGGCGGTTTGTTCCAAACATTTCTAAGATTTTCAAACCTATAGCTACAATGCTTAAAAAGAATGCAATCTTGAATTGGACTGATGAGGCATTGAATGCTTTTGCAAAAATCAAGAAAGAAATCAAAGAAGTTCCTGTTTTGAGATCCCCTGATTTCTCAAAACCCTTCCAATTGTTTTCATTCGCTTCTTTTCATACTATAGCCGCTGTCCTTTTGCAAAAGAATGATGAAGGATATGAACAACCAATAGCCTTCTTCAGTAAAACCCTCCAAGCATCAGAATTGAATTATGACATAAATGAGAAGCAAGCTTATGCAATGATAAAAGTTGTGAAATCATTCATACCTTACCTTGTGGGTGCTAAGATTGTTGCTTATGTTCCAAATGCTGAAATTAAAGATATATTCAGACAGTCTGAGGTAACAGGAAGAAGATGTCGATGGATAAATCAAATTCAGGAATTTGATATCGAGATTCAGATCACTAAACTAGTAAGAGGACATGGATTGGCTAAACTTATGGTAGAGACAAACTTAGATGCAGTTCAAGTAAATCATACAGAGTTGGAAGAATTAGTGACCAACATTGATCATTGTTCATGGTATACTGACATAGTTTACTTCCTAAAATACATGAAATGTCAGGAGGGGTTAAGTGATAATCAGAAAAGAACCATAAAACTACAAGAAGCAAGATATGTATTGATTAAAGGGGACTTGTACTGGAAAAATAGGGATGGTATCCTCTTGTTTTTTTTGGATGTGCATCAAGAAAAGTCAGTTATAAAGGAAATGCATGATGGAGTATGTGGTGGGCACTTTTCATCCAAGACAATTACTCATAAGATATTACAAACTGGGTATTATTGGCCACATATATTTAAGGATTGTTATGCATATGTTAAAAAGTGTGAAGCATGCCAAAGGTTCTCAGGAAAATTGAAGTATAATGGTGCATTTCCCCTTAACCCTTTGCAAACTGAAGAACCATTCAAAATGTGGGGAATAGACTTCATTGGGAAAATCGTAGATGTTTCAAGTGGAGGTCATAAATGGATATTGGTCGCAACAGATTATTTCACAAAATGGGTTGAAGCCATACCCACAAGACATGCTACAAGTAAGATAGTTATAAAGTTCTTGACAGAAAATATCTTGACTAGATTCGGTGTTCCTTGTAAAGTCCTATGTGACAATGGTATGTGTTTCAGATCTAAGGAATTTTTTGAGTTTTGCAATAACTATGGTATTAATTTATCATATTCTTCTCCTTATCATCCCCAAGGTAATGGTCAGGCAGAATCAAGCAACAAAAACATAATGAAGATCATTAAGAGGATGTTAAGAAATAACAAAAGAGCCTGGGATTCAAAATTAAATTTGTCTCTTTGGGCCGATAGGGTGACGATAAAGAAATCCATAGGATTTGGTCCTTATGAGTTGGTCTATGGGAAGCAAGCAAGATTGCCACTAAATAACCTATTTCCGGTCTATAAATTTGTTCAAGAAGAAGAATTAGAAGATATAAACTTTATGGAGGATAGAATGAATCAATTGGCAGAGTTAGATGAGATCAGAATAGAAGCTCAAGAGAGAAATTTTAGGCAACAACAGCGAGTTAAGGCACTTCATGATAGAAAGGCTTCAGACAGATCATTCAAGGAAGGCAATTGGATATGGAAATGGAACACAAAAGATCAGGATAAAGGGACCATGGTAAGTTTGATGCCTTGTGGTTAGGACCTTATATGGTTGCATCAAAAGCAGGGAGTAATTATTATTACTTACAAGACATTGATGAGATTGTTCAAGAGTTTCCAACCCATGGTCAGTACCTAAAACCTTTTTTCTCATGAAGCAGGAAGTATCTTCTAAACTTGTGAAATCATCTATCTTGATTTTATCCTTTCTTACTATTTGTCTGCTTCTCCCAGAGATGACAGGATTCTCGCTGTGCCCCCGTATGGACACATGTCCCAATTGGAGCCACTGTTGACACCTGAAAATTCAGCCCTAGATTTACACAAATTTTCCAGGGAAGTTTTTATTATTGTTACATTTTTATTTATTTCCTTGTTAAAATATGTGAGGTTAAATTAATTGTTTTAAATATATTTGTATTTTAAAATAAAAAATGATTATAAAAGGATAATGAGAATGATTTTAACAAAAGGGTGGTGATCGGGAGTTGAACACTCGACCTCTCAAGCCAACCCCTTTTTCCTATATACCTACCCATTCCCTCCCTAACCAATTGCTCTATTCTATTTCTTGAGAGTATGTGGTAAATGGAAAAGATATATTTAGAATGTTTTACCCTATAGTAAAGTTTTGAAATCAATCATTAGGGTGAATAAATGAATAATCTTTGTCTTTTATTGTGTTTCAACTATGCATGTCAATTTATGAGAATACATTATTAGGGTTTTATTTTAAATGTAAAAATCATAAAGAAACCCTAATTATATTCTTTGAATGATTTATTTTTTAAAAGTCTTGAGGAAATAAATATGTTTGATAATATTTCTTTTTTGAAAATAAATTATTTTAGGATAAATATAAAATTTTACTATTGTTCTCAAGATGATTTTAATTATGAATGACATTTGATTAGTTGGATTATTTAATTATTTCATTTATGTGCACGAGTTTTATATTGCAAGCAGAAGATCATAACCGAGTAAACTGTTCGGGGATTTGACAAACACATGTTTAATATTTTTAAATACGGGAGATGTTTATTCCCTCAAACCATTTATATGGTTAAATTATTGTAATTATTTAGTGGTATTTTTTTAGGATTAGGTATTTATGAAAGGGCATGTCCTTTCATAGGAAACTTTTGAAACAAATATAAATATTAGGTTATTTGAACTTTCAAAGATTAGAACGAAATTTTAGGAGAAAGACTCTATGTACAAATTGGATTCATACTGCAATGTCAAATTCTGAACTACCAGTTTTCAATCAATAAATAAAAAATAAGTGCCTTTTCTTATTCTACTTAATGTTATAAGTTGTATTGTTTCCAGTTAGTCTTCAGATTTATCCAGCAATAGATTAATTCACTGTGTTGTATTCTCGATATTTCATATTTCTATTTTGGTTTAAAGTTTGAATAATCAGTAGGAGGTTGTATTTATTGAATCTTTTTCTTATTCAATTGGTCTCTATAATAGAGTTAAATTCGACTGAGCTAACACTGATTTCTTGGGAACCCATTCTAATCATTTTTCATTAGGAACCTAGCCTAACTTGATCAATTAGGCCTGTGGACTTAGTGAGGATTTGGGGGTGCTGGATCAGGATCAACCTAAATACTTTTGGGATCTTTAGGGGACTCCAAAGAGGTGTCTAAACATGTAATTTTTTGCCTAGGTCCTTAAGGGTTTTAAGAAGTTAAAGGCCTGAATCAGGTTTAGAAGGGCTACAAGGGTTGTAGGCCTGAAGAGAGAAATCTGTGTTGTGGGTTTAGGGGATTCAAATGGGTTGTGGATCTTGATTGGATAGGGTCTTGGAATTTTGTCTCCAGTCTTTGCAAAAGGTGGTTTGGAGTTATAAGGGATAGTACCTTATAGGGCTCATCAATTGAGTGTACCTGGGTGTGGGTAAAGGATCTAGTTTGGATACTAGAATCCATTGTTGTGTGGATTAGACCTTAGTTTGGATCCTAGAATCCATTTTTGTGTGGATTAGAATACTGTCTACAACCTCCTTCTACTGTCTGCAATTGAGGAAATAGAGATGGACCATGTGAAATGTTTGACAAAATGCCCATGCATTTGAATGGTTTATTGGCGACATCTATCGATGAACATATACTATGAGGGAGACTTTGATTGTGGTAAGGGCCACAAATATATGGTGTAGAAATGTGATGAACTAATTAATAACATGTATCTCCTATGGTACACACGAGCTCAATGTTTTGATCTCATAAGGGTAGTAATGATAAAATCCCCAAATATGAAAGCTCAAGGGGAGTTCAATGTCGAGTTTGATGGTGGAAGACATGACACCCTATTTCCATGTCTCAAAGAAAGTGATATCTTCTACAATGCACCAATCCAGTTTGGTGTCGAGACACACACTAGATTCTCATCTTCATTCAATCATTCATTTCACTCATGATTGGACACTTTACTTAGATGCAGGGAAACATGCATTGGCTAGGCAAAACAGTCATTCAAAGAACTAATTGTGAGTTTATTCTCATACAAAGTGTTCATTTTTGTGTGGTAACTTGATGGTGCCATGCTTGCTTCCCAACCTATGCAGTCAATCAATGAAAACCCCCTCAGTAATCACACATCTTCGATGTGTCTCTTAGCATTGATTAAATAATGAAGGTATGTTAGTTTGAGCTTCAATTGGTTTCGAGAATACTTTAATATTATCTACTTAACAAGGCCAACCACATGAAGGTGGAAGCTCATCTGGCCTCACCCCCCTCCCCCTAAAATCAATCTAAATTCCCCATTAAAATCTAATTACACACTTCATTCATTCATTTATTTATTTATGAACGATAACATTCAACCAATACAATCAAATAACATTCACTTATATGATATAACATTAATCATTAATACACAACACTAATCAAGAATTCATTAACACATAGCAATATTCATTAACATGACATAAAATTCAGTATTAATATGCAACATTCATAGATAATTACTTAAAACAACATTCTTTCATTATCCAACAAAGTTAATCAAACAAGTTTTATCAAAGAGCATTTTTAAGAGATCATTTCTTTTTTTGGTTTCTCTTAG
>MU224988.1:970911-991255 GCA_018584345.1 Thuja plicata
AAAACACCTCAAAGCTTTTGACTTAACCAAACTTTGATCATGATCAACTCACTCTACCCCTACCCTTGGGAAAATGCTATAAATACAAGCCATTTCCTTTGTGTTTGGGATCCAAGAATTTTAAGAGCAAAAGCATCCTTACTATAGGCACATTAAGAGAATTTGATAGCATTGGAGAGCTTTTGAGAGAATTTTAGCATTTGCATAGCATTTTAGCATATCATGTTTAGGAGCATTTGTTATTTTCTCACATATCTTGGAGTATTTTGAGAATTTTTGAGCATTCTAGCTAGATTTGAGCATTTGTTTACCATTCATATCTCATTCTAGGATTGTCCTTGAGAGAGATTAAGCCTGAGAGCTCTTTTAACAAAGCTTGGATAGAGAACCATGAGATGAAATAAATTCTTAGCTTCAATTCTTAGATTAATTTGTATTATCTTTCCATAGAATTGTTGCTCTTAATCTTAATTTCATGAAGGTGTATTTTCATACACACAATAATGATGTTTGGTTATGGAATAAAAGGTTGTTTCATGTAAACTTTGATAACTTAGTAAGCATAAGAAAATTGAAAAAGGTTAGAGGGTTGCCTAAGTTAAAGAAACCTGAAAATGCAATGTGCAAGCAATGTCAATTAGGAAAAATGACTAAATCGAGTTTCAAAAAAAAGACTCATACTTCTGAGGGAATTCTGGAATTGGTTCATACTGACCTTTGTGGTCCCATTGGTGATAAAAGTTATTGTGGAGATAGATACTTCATTCTATTTTTGATGATTACTCAAGAATGATGACTGTTATGTTTCTTAAAGAAAAATCTGATGGATTCCAGTTATTTAAGTGGTACTTGAAAAAATTTGAAAAGGAGACATGTAAAAGCCTGAAATGTTTAATATCTGACAGAGGAGGTGAGTTTATTTCTAATGATTTTAACATGTTCTACAATGACTGAGGGATAAAAATATAGATGTTCGTGCCTAGGACACCACCAAAAAATGGTATTGCTGAGAGAAGAAACAGATCTATCATGGATTATGCCAGAACACTAATGATGAAGAAAAATGTTGCACATAAATATTAGAGAGAAGCTATAATTACAATAGTCTATACCCTGAAAATAGTACAAGTTAAGAAAGGTACTAATGCTACACCTTATGAGCTATGGTATGGGTATCTACCTAATGTAAGATATTTCAACATTTTTGGAAGTAAATGTTTCATATTGAAGGATAACAGAAATGGAAAACTTGATGCTAAAGGTGAGGAAGGCATATTCCTTGGTTATTCAACTAAAAGTAAAGCATACAAGTGTTTGAATTCTAACACTAATAAAATTGTAGAAAGTGCAAATGTTAGAATTGATGAATATGCAAAAAGAAATGAAGCTGAAAGCACATAGGAACCTAAAAGTTACAAATCATTTGTCTATCTAAATGAGGAAGATTCTAATGAGTTACCTGAACCTAAGAAGGAGGTTGCTGATCAAAAACTAGCACCTTCCGAGTCACAGAACGAAGCTTCCAGGCAACAAGAGGTAATTGCTGAGCTATCTGATGGAGATGCCGAGTCATTGAATCAACCTAAATTGAACGTGAATGATCAATCTGAAGCAGAAAAAGAACCTACTCTAGAAAAGTATGTAAGGAGGCACCATAAACCTGATCAAATCTTAGGATCAAATAATTTTGTAGTTATTACAAGAAGCAAGTTGAGAGAAGATACATGCTTATTATGTGATTTTGAGCCTAAAACAGTAAAAGATGCGTTAGACAATGAAGATTGGATACAAGTCATGAATGAAGAAATTGAACAGATTGAGAAGAATAAGACTTGGACACTTGTACCTAGGCCGAACGACAAAAATATAATTGGTACTAAGTGGGTATTCAGAAATAAGTTGAATGAACATGGAGAGGTAACAAGAAACAAAGATAGACTGGTATGCAAGGGTTATGCAAAAGAGGAAGGAATTGATTATGGAGAAATATTCACCCAAGTTGCAAGATTGGAAGGAGTCAGAACCTTATTTGCGTATGCAGCCTACAAAGGTTTTAAATTTTATCAAATGGATGTAAAGTCAACATTTCTAAATGGGATATTAGAAGAAGTATACATTGAACAAGCTGATGGATTTTTTGACCCAAGCAAGAGGAACATGGTTTGCAGATTACACAAGGAACTATATGGACTAAAGAAAGCACCAAGAGCATGGTATAAGAGATTGCACAATTATTTGATAAAGATTGGATTTGCAAGAACCAATGACAACAACAATCTATATTTGAAGACAAAGCAAAGCAAAGGTACTTTATTGGCTGAAATTTTTGTTGATGACATTATATTTAGTGAACAAGATGTGTTATGCCAAGCATTTGCAAAGGAGATGCAAACTAAATTTGAGATTTCTATGTTTGTTGAGATTAAAAATTTTGTTGGCTTACAAATATATCAGATGAAGAATGGTATCTATATTACTCAATCAAAATATGTCAAGGAGATGCTAAAAACTTTTGGAATGGAAGATTCAAAACTAGTGCATACACCGATGGCTACTGGACAAAATTTAACAAAAAATGATGATACAAAAGAAGTGAATCAAACCCTTTATAGGTCAATGATTGGAAAACTGCAACATGTTGTGCACAACAGACCTGATATTGCACTAGCTATTAGTATTGTTGCAAGATTTTCTGCCAATCCCAAGGAAACTCATATGATGGCAGTAAAAAGAATTCTGAGATATTTGAAAGGAACAAATGAATATGGTCTGTATTACAAAAAGAATGACAAGTTTGAACTTAGAGTCTATACTGATTCTGATTGGGCTGGAAATGTGGATGACAAGAAAAGAACCACAGGTGGAGCATTTCTTTTAGGAAAAAGATTGGTTTCATGGACAAGAAAGAAACAAAATTGCACCTCACAATCTACAGTTGAAGCTAAGTATGTGGCAGCAGCAGTTAATTGTTCTAATATTGTATGGTTGAAGATACTACTGAAAGGTATGAAAGAAGAAATCATAGAACCAGTTGTTATATATTGTGATAATACAAGCGCCATTAATATTTCTAAGAACCCTTTGATGCAGTCTAAGACAAAGCATATAACTATCAAGTATCATTACTTGAGGGAGCTAGTTCAGAAGAAGGAAGTGAGACTGTAATATGTGAATACTAAGGAACAGTTAGTATACATATTTACAAAGGCACTACCCAAGGATGCTCATGAGTATCTGCGAGGTAAATTAGGGGTGATTCCCCTAACTGAGGTTAATTAGTTCAGAATGGTACTATTGCACCAAATGTTATATTTAGAATATTTGACACATTGATGCACATGCAGTCACACTTTAGGATGCTGCCTAAAGCTGTGAAAGACAGACAAGGATAGAAAAGAGGATCAGTCATAAGAAAGATGACAGGAACAACATGATACAAAGTTTAGAATAGAAGAATCTGCATGATGAAGATGTCAACATCTTTGGCATCTTTGTCAAAGAGGGAGAAGTTTACTAAAAGAGGGAGAAGTTTACTGAAAGAGGGAGAGTTTACTCTACTTAGAGATAAATGGAGAGTTTACTGAAAGAGGGAGTCTAGAGATGAATAGAAATATTAGTGTGATTACAGACATAAAGGGAGAAATGTTTTACAAGATGAGAATCAGAATGAAGATAAAGACATTAATGGAGATTTGTTCATATCAAGGAACATAGGCAGAATTTTTGGATTGTATGGTAACTATGGTTGGAAAATTATTTTTTAAAAGTTTAGTGTTGCCATCAATGCCAAAGAGGGAGATTGTTGGAAAGATACAATGGAAATAATTATTTTTTTGTCATTGATGTCAAACCTTAACTGGTAAGACTATTGCTATCTATTTGAGTACCATATCTATTGATTGATGAAGAAGATTTGAAGGCAAGTATAACAAGAAGGCCAAGTGAAATGGTTGAGTTATGAGAAATTACAAGGGTACTTCATCAGTTGGCACATTGGCAAAGTAATGTGTTGTTTATCTTTTGATGACAGTAAGTTGAGAAAAATTTATGCCGAGCGAAGTTTGTGATGACTGAGCGCTAGTAAATTGCTGAGGAAAATAGTGATGACCGAGTGGAAGAAAAAAGTGTTGGCTGAGTAGCAATATTTTGATAATTGTTGAGATTTGAGATCTTTGGCCGAAACAGTTGATTTTATTGGGATATGTAAAGTTAATTAAGGATAAGCACGATTGGTCCACACTATTTAAATGCATGGGTAACTGTAATTATTGCACCGATCAAAGATTTAATTAGTGATTGCTTTGGAGTAGTAAATTAAATGTAAAGATGGAAAGATCCATTGGATCTGACCTAACCTAAGATCTACGATCTTGATTAAGTGGCAAAGATTTATTTTACCTAGATGAAGAGGTATAAGATAACCTCAAGGGGTTATTCAGAAATGTGAAGAGCATGATGTGTATGCAAGAGGATTGCATAGTTAATTGACTGATTGGCATGATCTAATAGAGAAGGCTGAGAAGAGAAGCAGAGAGCTACGAGAGTGATTGCTTGATAGATTTCCAAGCAGATCTGAAGATTGAAAAGAGAATGGAGGCCACTCAGTGAATTAGCATTAGAGATAAATTGGATCTGGATTTGCAAAGTAAGTTGTATGTATCAGATCACACCTGCTAATTACTTTCTAACCATTGTATCAGTCAAAATCCTTTAACCAGGTTGACCTAACAGTCATTGTATAAATCCTTTAAGCAAGGTGACATTCAGGTGGAATGTTCTAAGTCCTCTAACAAGGCCACTCCTGACAGGGTGATTAAATCCTTTAACCAGGTCACATTTAGCAATGTGTTTTGTAACCTTTAACAGGCTTGGCTCCTAACATAGCTCACTTTAGAAGAGTGAAAACTTGATAGCATGTTATTGGTGGTTTTTCCCAAATTAGGTTTCCACGTTAAATATTGGTGTCAACTTGTGTGAATGTTTATGTTGTGTTTTATTGTTAAGTTTCTACAAGCTGATTACATTTGAACAGTAAACTGCATATGTATGTTGTTGATTTACGCTATTGTTGCCGAGCAGATCTGAGTTGTTCAAAGTGGTATAAAGTTTAATTTGGTACATCTAGACCTGAGGATAACTTATTCACCCCCCCTCTTAGTTATTCTGAATTCATTCTAACATTTACCTCTCATGCACATGCAAAAACTTTGCATGGCCTTCTACAACATCTAGGAAAGGTACCGTACACTCTCCCCGACATCCCTACCTAAATGTGGATTTTATTGAGACCAATCCACCAAACCTTGTTGTGGAAATAATGTTTGGGGAGATGTAGAATCTATCCAATCTACCATTTTTTTGACAAAATTACCCCAAGAGAACTAGTGGGGTCTCTGTACATTTTGTTTTCCCATTATTGGATCATACATGCCTAAGGAGTTTCAAGAAAGCATATGATTGCAATCAATTCTGATTGCATGCCCAAGGAAGTTGGTATATAGTTTATTTATTCCAATGAGGAGAAACACGAGATCACCAATAGTTGGATATTTCAACATTTCTTTGAAATTGGTAGATATCACGTGGAATAATAGGGCATGGGTTAAAGAAAAATTTGTGAATTGAAGACTCTACTACTTTTTTTAATTATATATTGGGCATCCTTGTTAAAATAATAGCTCTTCTATCTTTTGGCAAAATCTCTTCCCTTTGACTTCCAGCATCAATGATTTGGCTAGGCAATGACATATTAGGTTATATAGTTCATACTGACATTCCCTTATTACTTGGCTTATCCTCCATGTACAAAATTAGTAACCTTGGTTTTCACAAATAGGATTATTTTTAACATTCTTTGGTCTCTTGTCCATTTATGTATATAATATGACAATAAACCCTTGTTTACAATTTCTAATCTCTTGTCCATTTATACATAGAATATGAAAATAAACCCTTGTGTAGAATGAAAATTTTCATTCGTTCAAATCCAACATCTTTGATTTCCCTAAGAGAGAGTGGTGAGATATTATAGTCCTCAAATCTACTAGAAAACATGCAATATTATTTAAAAAAATTCTATTGTTTCAAAGAAAGTGTGCATTAAGTTTTATAAAAAATTCATTCCATCATAAACTTCCCAATATGAAGGAGATAAAAAATTAAAAAAGAACATCCAATGAACATGTCCAAGCATAAAATTTCATAAAATGTGGCCCTCCTTTAGGTAGATCTTCCAAAACTTGACTGGTCCAACCTACTCCATACCCTCAATCAACATTCTTCAACAATGTTTGATCCTCTCTTCAATCTCCTATCCATCCTTGCACACATAACCATTTATAGAACATGATACAATGCTACGATCCTCACACAAGCCACAATAATCACATAAAGTGGGAGAAGTCTATGTACTCATGGAGACCCTCAAAATGATTAGAACTATCAAAATGGAAAGTTCAGGAATAGTTAGAAGTAAATGTGATTCATGGTCTTAGAAATTGATGAAACAAAACACCATTAATAGGAAAGTGAAAAAAATTCTAAATATAATCATATTACTTCATTTTCCAATCAAATTTTCATTTTTATGAGTGTTTAAAGTCACAAGATTAGAGACTGTACCCACGGGTAGATTGACTGTTGCAAGAAATGTTTTTGTTTATTGATTCAAAATTTGATACATCTACTCCCATTGAAACACACACACACACACACACACACTCAAACACCTCCACATACCACTCCACACTCATGGATTACCCAAAAAATAGATCCTCCGACAACTAAAACTACCTTCAAAACTATCCTGAAACTGATTGAGACAGTTAAAACCGACTGATTACACTTTGGTTAATGTTGTCAAGTTGACAACATAGTTGTGAAATCGACAACTACCTATCCCTTTTGCATTGTGTATTATTGATATTAGCTTCTAAAGGCATTTTAGGATCAATTCCTAAGATTTAGACCTTAACTTACCCCTTAAACCCAACTAGACCCTCAGTGACCCTAGTCTTCAACTCATCTAGGGACCCTTAGTGACCCTAGTGTTCCTTATAGGCCTTGTTTCTCCTACACCAGTACTATATGTCTAATATAATGTTGAAGAATGCATTGATCTATTCCAATTTCAAGAGAAGTGCAATAAAATGACATTAATTGATAATACATGTGAAAAATATAAAGAATATTTATGTTTAAGATTAGCAAACCACTATTACAGATGAATAGACATGAACTATAGACATGTTGTAAAGACCAAGGTTTTAAAACACAGTAAAGGAATGAAAGACAATGAGTGAAAAAACCATGGTTTCAAAGAATACATAGAAAGGTATAAAATGCTTAAGACAGGGAGATCACATCAAAATATTAAAGATTATTGCATCAATAATAGTGTAAGGAACACTAAGGTTAAGGCAGTGGCCAAGTAGATATTATTATAGTACATAGAGTAAAATGAGAAGGATAGGTATGCCATGGATACTATGGAATAGAGAAATAAAAGGCTCAAGGCAATGATGGAGTAATTAATTATAGTGAAGGGTATGAAGACCCTCATAACAGATGAAATGATCAAAAGTGAAGAAGATGTTACTATTAAACAATACTAAGGACATCCACTCTAATACAAATAACAATGAAAAACCAGAATATTTTCTTCTACCTTCCATTCCACAATGGATGCTTTGGGTCCATGATTTACCATGCCTAAATTTGATGTATTCTGTGATTGTTTGACTTGTGAGAAGGCAAAGCTATCTCAACTTGATTCTCTCATAGGATCACATAACTATGCATTGGTAGCTCACCCATATCCATGGAAGCCAGAGCAGAAACATATATCTACGACCATAGAGTCTAGGAAGGATTGTAGTTATCAACACTCCTTTGGCCCACCTCCTCCTAAGTGGGGAAAATCAAAGACAGAAAGACCTCAATGTGCTTATTGTAAAAATCTCAATCATGACGAGTCTCATTGTTATGAGAAGAAGATAGATGGATACAAAACAAATTTATGATTTGCAAGCTCTTCTTTAGAAGAGTAACATTGATATTCCTTCTTCTTCTTTTCATGGGTCTTCTTATTCATCATTCAATCTAGATGGATGGGACAATGGAAAGGTTCATGCATTATGTGTAACCACTATTCCACACTCTTCTAGATGGTTACTGGATTCAGGTGCTTCACACCATATGGCATCTTCTTGGGATTTATTCTCATCTTTTGAGGCTTCTCCTACCCCACACATTTTTATGGGGAATAACATTGTTATGAATGTATGTGGGAAAGGTTCTATTGACATTGATGTTTGTGCATTCCATGATGTACTATGTGTTCTATCTTTATCCTCTAACCTTCTGTCTATGTATCAGATTACTCACAGTGGGACAAGGAAGATAGTTGAGTTTACTCCTGATTCAATAAACATTAGAGATAGTGAGACACAAAATATTATTGCAACAGGGACAATTGATAATTTTTCCTTCTTGTACACCTCTCATTTTGGTCCACCATCTCCACTGTTAGAGAATAGCTCTCCTTTTTCACGAGATCCTATTAAGGTGAAGTTGACTCACTTGAACTTATGTGTAGTTCCCGAGATCAGTATTCTGACTTCTACACATCCACCTCATTTTGAGTTTACATCTATTCATTAGGATTCCTCTTCAGATTTTCCAAAAATTATATCACTCCATGCATTGAGGCACCTACTACAATTATTGAGGAAATATTGGAGGATATTCATCTCCTCTCAGGTGATAGATTCAATACATCTATTAGCCCACCTTCATTGGAGATTCCATTACAGGAGTCTCATGCATTCTCTTTTGAGCACCAGCTAGGCCTTCCATATTTTCCTCACATTTAGGGATTTCATCTTCTTCATCCAATGCCTTTGTTTCTTCCATAGTGGGGCCACATTGGTTTGATCATCAAAACATGGGTTCTATCATTCTGGGGGACTTTCGATTCTCAATCCTCTATCATGCGGGGGTTGGTTGTACTTATGGTTTTGAGAGAGTCTCTTGAGACATTTCTTTTATGCATGCTTTTCCCTTCTCTTTTTGGAGTAGATTTTTTTCCCTTGTGGTTTTCTCTATTTATCCACTTTATAGAGATTTGGTTGTGATTGGGTACTTGATCAAGCCTTGTTGTCGGGACCCAAATTTCCTGCTTTTAGTAGTTATTTCTAGGTTTTAGCTTCTCCCTAATTTTATCTTAAGGGGGGTGTTAGAGTAATAAGCTTATTCTCTTATTAATTAAATCATTTGATTTAATTATTAAAGTCACTTATTATATCTACTTTAAACTTAAGCTAAACTTTAGGCATGTTGTAATTAATTATTCATGAAACCTAAGTTTTGTTAGCTCTTTTTCTTGTAGAATCAGTATATAGCAATAAATGCTTCACTATTTAATTCCCAATTTGGATTCTCATAGGGAAAAGCCTAATTAACAAGGATGTACATCCTTCTTCACTTTGGGCTCCATAAACCCAGGTGGGTGCACCTTCAACAGAGTATTATCTTTCCGTAATCTTAACAGTGGATTAAGGATTCATGATCCCTATTCTTTTTAAGCCACCAAGCTTAGGAAGGCTAACCTATTGATTCTCTCTTCAAGGAATCACTAAAGTGAATTATATTGAATACAAATAGCTAGACATGTATTTGAGATAACAGAAATATAAAGATAGATTAATATTGGATTGATGATAACAACCACTTGTCAACATTTTGGCTAGTGCCTAATCATGGGTCATAGAGTCAGAATAAAACATACATAAATTAGGGATAATTAATTGAAATACAAATAAACCTTAGATGGAATTCCTTACAAACTATCCTCTCATCCTCATACCCCTGTATGAAATTCCTGCATAAAACCTAACCCTTTGCAATTATCAACAAGATTTAAACTCTCCTTGAAAGCAACTCACAACCAATGACATGGCTACCTTATAACCAGTATATTCAAAATGCCTTACAAATTGAACATACAAGAACTAAGAGAAAATGCAAAAAGACATCATTGGTGTCAAAATGGAGATTCCATTGTATTTTATTAATATAAGCCTAATATCAGTACATTCAAAAAGACTCAAAACCAAAGCTCAGACACAATTTAGAAGTCTGCCTTGTAGTATTATTTTTTTACCATCCTCCTTAAAATATTACAACTTGCTATTTATATATAGCCCTAGTCATCTTGGAATCCTTTTGGAAAATAAGGATGCAACAAGCTTCGAATGACTAGGCTATAGGACAAAAGTGCATTTTACAGATGAGACAAAAATCAGGCAGAGGGACTAACAATTCTTTCTTACAAGTTATATAATCCTTTGTTCTACGAATGCCTGAGTGCTTGGAGCTGCTCTGAGTTTGTTGGGTCCTTATCATCTGGAATTCTTCCTCTTTATTGATGCACAATCCTTAATCTTGTCTTTACTCAAACTTCTTAGCTTCACTGGTGCTTCCTGTCACTCTTATATTACTGCTTCATGCTACTAGAGTGACTATACCATACTTGTTTATCCAAGTGTTAAACACCTCATCATTTGGCCAACTAAAGCTGAGAACCTCATCTTTCTGGCTGTTGAACTCCTCCCAATCAACATTGGCCTTCTCAATCTCTGACTCCCATGATTCAAAAAATACCCTGGCTTTGTTGAGAATATCAATGGTTAACACAAGCCAACCTATATTTTCCAATGTAATAATACTTTTAGTCTTGCTAGTTAGTGCTTCATTCAGTTTCCTTTGCCATAGGGCTTCATTCTTTATGTTCCCATCCTTTTTTAACATATTGGGAAAGATGTCATATCTATCCTTAAAGAATTCTCCTCTCAAAGTTTCTATCCTTCTGATGACCATGTTGTTCTTGGTGTCCAAGTTAATCATCAATTTAAGACATTTGTGGGTTCTTGTCAAAATGATGTCAATATTGTTTTGGTCCTTTGAGAAGGAGTAAAGAGATTTTACATGGGCTGTCTTCCCCTTCCAATTATCAATTATCAAATCCCATTGCTCCTTACCCTCATCATGATTACTTATGATGCTAGCAAACTTCTTTCCCAATAAATAAAGATTAGCAAGGTTAACCTCACTCCCACATCTCTTAAGGTTGGAAAATATCTGGTCAAAATGCCTTTGTTTTACCAATTCCTTAGCTTCTTTATATGTAGGGGAGTCTTCAAGATCCCTCTTTCCTTCTTTCTCCAACCTTGATCTTTCACTAATTAGCCTGTTCTTTTAAGCTTCTAGTTCTGCTCTCTTAGCATCAATAGCCTCTTGGGTAGTAGGACTTAAACACGCAGGGGATGGGGGATAAGTCACAAATGGACTAGATGAGGAAGGTTGGTCAGGTCCCCGGGTAATCATCATTTGGGGCATTAACTGAACTATATGATTCCCTTTCAGAATGGCTATCCTATTATCCTTTTATAGGGACTTAACCCTTTCATCATTATAGGCCTTCAATACAAATTCATATTTCTTATTTAGCCTATCATAAGCCTCCTTTTCCTTCTCAGCCACCCTCATGCTCAAATTATCTATTTGAAAGGCTAGGTTTGTTGCCTCTGTACCTGAGGTGTAAGCAACTCTCTTGACAATGAGGCTTCCTACATCCTCAATCTTATCATCTGTCTTCATTCTTATTTTGTCTTTCTTCTTCAATGACCAGATTGCCAAGACTATATGGTATTCACTAAACTGGGCACCAATTGATGTCCCAACAGTGCTTAGTGGTTTTTTCTATTTTTTGAAATCATCAAAAACTACTGCATCAGCTAAGTCCCACTAAGGTATGATGAGGACTCCCTGTTTCTTGACTAATTCTCTACCCTCTTCAGGGGTGATCTTATCAAATATAGAGACTAGCTTCTGATTAACCTCCTTTTCTACATCATCTTTAGTATAATGAGGCTAAGCTTCTTGTATCTTTTGACATTTGTTATTGAATTCATTTATGTGAATTCTCCACACAAATTGAATGAATGTCCTAGTCTTGATAAATTTTTCATCTGACAAGAATTCATCACTGGCTTGCTTGGTCACAGGGTCTAGTTCTTTACCTGTAAATTCTGCCACTATGAGGTCAGCAATTGTATGGCTAGGTGTCTCTGGTATCCCTTCTTGTAGATCTTGGGCAGTAACAAAAACTTCACTAGTGTTCCTCAATTGAACCAATTGCTCAGCAATGACTTAGTCATCATAATGCACAGGGGATTGGGAAGGAGAGTACAACTCACTCTCTTTCTCTTTTACTTCCATATTTTGTCTCTTGGGAGAGGGCACTTCTTGAGAAATAGCACTTGCTGGCCTCTTTCCTTTATGCTGAGAAGGTTTATCAACTTTTGGCATGATAGTAGTGTACCCCCTCCTCTTGTATACTACATAATCCCCTGGTGGGACTAGTCTACTATGCTGAAGCTTTCTCAAAATAGCATGAGCCTTTTCTGGCTCAGCTTCCATTAACCTCTGTTTCTTCTCATTTAGGGTTTGCATGATTCCCTCAAATAAAGTCTTCAAAGACTCAATTTTATTGGACCATGGGAAAAACTCCTTGAGAGGATCATACAACTTATCAAAATTGTGCATAAACTCCAAAGACTTCTTTTACACCAACCATTTCTCTTTCCTGGCCTCCTGGTCACCTAGATTAAAAATATTTCTGATGATATCCTCTAGGTAGTTAAATTGATTCTCTAATGTCAAGCACATAGTTCTTTTTCTGAACATACCAATTATAAAATCTTCATTGTCTGCACACCTAGAGACAGATATTGCTAAGTGATAAGGCTCAAAATACTTATCAAATTGTGTCCATCCGCTTTTTGTTATAATGAAATGATGGGCTCTGGTGAGGGTAGGGAAAATGCTTCCCTTCATTTTCTCTACTAGGGCTTCCTCATGTAATCCACCCAGTTGTCTTATAATCTCTACTATCCCAATCTTCATAGGGACTCTGTATGGCAGCACATTATGGGTTCCCTTGAATCCATAAACTCTTGTTACTGTAGAAACAAGGTATAAAATTAAATCTCCCCAATTACGGGCAATCTTAAATTCTAGGGAAAACTCCATAGGTCTCAAAAGCCTCATCATTTCAGTGTAGATCCTGGAATTTTGATTCCACAATAGTGACCTAAGCCTAGTGGCAAAAACCCTATCAAAGTAAACATAACTAGCTTCTTTCCTATCCCATGATAGATCAACACTCCACATCTGAACAAGCAAATCTTCGTCACCCTGGAACTTAGTCAACTCCATTTCTTCCTCAAAGAAGTCTACATTATTAGACAAGAACATGTGCATCATAAGGGAATACCATCCCATTGGTTTAAGTATATTGCTATCCTGGATTCCTGCCAAATCCTCATGCATTTATTGAGCAATGTAAGATGTAAAGTCAAAAGCTACGGACAGATGGGGATGTCGAATCTGAACTACCATGAGCATTACATGGACATGCATTTTTACTTCTTTATCTTCTCCTAGAACCTGGCACATGGAACTATACATTTTCCTAGCCTTACCATTGAAGTAATCCAACTTGAATGGCTCTAGTGTGTTGGGCCCTACTACAATCAGGTGCCCTATCTTGTTAAAGTATCCTCTCAAAGCCTCATTTCTATAATACTCTCTCTGAGTTTGGTATACTTCCTTGAAGTATTCAAAGTATATATCATCCATTTGCATTGAGGTATCATTCAATTTGAAGATTCTTCTTATTTCATCAGCTAAAACAGTTAACAACACATTTCCCTTTGTATCCGTGACAACCCTAGACACCTTGTCATAAGTGTTTGCAATCAGAGTGAACACATATGTATCCATAAAGACCCCAGGAGATATCAAATTTCTGACATCCAAGTCCCATATGTTACAATCTGGGGTGGGGGCATTTCTTTGACTATATGTAGTTCTAAATAGGGTAAGACCATTAAAACTAGTTTTAACATTTTTTTCCCATCTACCCGAATCATACAAGCCTTCTCCTATTTTGAAATGGGGATGTGATGGAACTATTCTCTTGATTTGGGTAGCATCACCCGTGGATCCATTCAACTACTATAGCAAATCCTCCCTGACATTTCTCTTCTGATAATCAACTTCACCAGAAATCTCAATTCTAGGGGCCATTTTAAACCTAAGGCATTTTGCTAAGATGAAATTGGGATTTTGAAAAGATAATTCTAAAAGTCTTTTGAACTGCAAATTTTACTGGGAGTCTGAATTATTAAATCAAAGAAAACTTACTCGTTCTACAACTTATCGTATGGAGCTGAGTATCTCTGTAATTCTATTCTTTGCTTGAATGATTTTGGTGAATTATTGTGACTGCAAGTTGAATTAACCAATTTTACAGCTTCAATCAAATCAGTCATTTGAATTGAATTCGACTGGAGTGGCCACACATTCTGCAATCAATTTGCAAGTTCAATTTCATGGCTTAACGACTCTGTGCAACTCATTTTGATAGCTTTGAATTCAAACCGTAGATCTTAAACATCATCTTCTTCATCTGACGACTATCTTATTTTCCTAGAAGCAACTATTTACCTAGGACACGTGTCAACACCGCTTAATCGCTTATTCTTTAGATTTCATGCACTTTACTTCTAAGCATTTAAGCTAACTGTCAGAGTCTTTTACACTTGCAAATTTATTAACATAACTTCCACGCTGCACTAGACCCCCCTCTTATGCCAAGCGTCGCTCAAGCTTAATCGCTTACTCCTTAGATTTTGATCAGTTTTCCTTCTAAGTGATTAAGTCGATCGTCGATCTTCTCTGAATTACAATGGCTTTAATAAGATGATTACGTTGTACTGGACTTACCTTATGACTTCAGCCGGACCCACCTAGGACACGTGGCACCACGGCTTAATCGCTTAAGTGATAGATGTCATGCAACTTCTCTTTAAGTCATCAAGCAAACAGTCAGATCCTTATATACATCTCCGAAATTTATCCTATGGCCGGCTTCACTTTTAGTGGACTACACATCATCAACCTTGACATGCATCGGCACTGCTTAATTGCTTATGTGATAGATGGTGTGCAATTTTGGACTAAGCTATTAAGTGGGTTGTCCGATCAAAAAACATTTATTCACCACATAAAACAATGAAATAAAATGCTTTTTTCAACGACATGACTTAGGAAATATTAAAGTGGTTAGGATAACACAACTTTAAACCACAACCCTTTTAACTACACATGACTTATGATAACTTAAGTGACTGAAAAAGCAACGCAAAAATAGAACCCTCCAAGACAGTTAGGGTTTTTAGATTCAAATTTGAATAGGGTTATAACATAGACTTGAGGGTTCAGACATTTTTCACCATTTTCAACTAGGTCAAGGGTAAGAATAGATCTTGCAGAGGCATGAAAATAATTTTCAACCATGATTTTAAACCTTTGGATACCACGAATGACAGGGGACCTCAAAAAATTACAAGGTAAACTTCAAACATGAAATAGCACCAACAGTGGCTCTCTCTAAGGATGTTTAAACACCAGGTTATATTAAGAACCATAGATCTCTTGGGAGGTAGACCACAAACCAGGCTAACTTATTTGGAAACAAACACACAATAGAAAAAAAACACACGTGTGCATATAATACATACTACTGTGCATGGAAAGGAAGAACTAATTGAAGAAACTTTTCAGGAATTGTCCATGCACTGGCAGTTCTTGTTCTTCATCATCCAGATTCTTGAGGAAATAAGAATCTTTTCCAAAGATCCAGGATATGACAAAAGGGCCTATCCATAATGATTCAAACTTATTGTGTTTTCCTTTGTCTTCAGCTCTAGTATTCCATTGCAATACAAAATCACTAGGCTGAAAACTTCTCCCATTTGCCCTTCTATTAAAAAGATACTTCATTTTTTGTTGCAATTTGATATTTTCTCTCTGGCTTTCTCTCCTCATTTCATCCAATTCTACCAACTGAGCCATCCTTTCTTCCATAGGTTGAGAAACTTCCATCTCTTCATCTTGGATAAACTTATAAATTGGGAGCAATTTGTTGGCAGGCATTCTTGACTAAACACCATAAACCAACTCAAAGGGAGATTTTCCAGTGGCCTTCTTAACAATGATCCTATGAGCCCAAAGGGCAAGTTTTAATTTAACATGCCAAGCTCTCTTATTTCCTTCCAAGGTCTTTTTTAAGATTTGTAAAATACTCTTGTTACTAGATTCTTCTTGACCATTGGCTTGAGGGTGGTATGGGGATGAATAAGACATAACAATTCCCATATCAGAGAAAAAGTTAGTAAATTATTCAGATCTAAAGCACATGCAATTATCCATTACCAATTTAAGGGGAACACCAAATCTTGTAATTACATCATCCATCAAAAAGTTGATAACCACAGTGCTTGTTGCTCTCTTAGTTGGGATTGCCTTTACCCATTTTGTAAAATAATCAGTTATCAGCTGAATCCAACTATGCCCCCCACTTGATTTCTCACATAAATCTCCTATAAATTCCATTCCCCACTTAGCAAAGGGAGCCTCTGCTACTACAAGGTTTAACAATAATGCTCCTGAATACTTCATCTTGTTTGAGAATCTTTGGCATGGCTCACATTTCCTGACAAAAGTGTAAGCATCTTGAAACAAACAAGGTCAATAATATCCAACCCTTAGAATTTTATGAGCTATTGACCTAGTAGAATAGTGCCCTCCACATATCCCAGCATGCATTTCTTTCAATACCTTCTCTGTTTGACCTTTGTTAAGACATTATAATAGGATACCATCTTTGTTTTTCCAAAACAAGTCGCCATGTAACAAAACATACTTTTGAGATTGCAATCTCAAACTCCTCCTTTGGTTGTCATTCAAGTTATCTGGACATCTATCTTTTTTCAGAAAATATACAATATTAACATACCAGGGTTGCATTTCAATGCTTATAATACAATTATCATGTGTACCAACATTATTAACTTGAACTAGGTCCAAATTCTCTTGTGCCATCAATTTTGCCAACCCCAATTCTCTTACTAATTGTGTGATGTGTATTTCTACATAAAACTCTTTAACTTTGTTTACCCACTTGCACCTTTTTCCTATCACTTCATTCTGAACAAAAATGTCTTTGACAACAGCATGAGGGACATAAGCTCTTACCTTTGTGCACACCAGATAAGGCCTAAAAGACTTGATTGCCTTTACCAGATCATAGGCTTGTTTTTCCATCAACTGATAGTTTAACTCAACTGACTACAATGACTTGCTAAAAAATGTAATGGGGTGTTCAAATCCTTCACTATCCTTTTGTAAGAGGACCAATGCAATAGTGTGAAAGGAAGAAAATGTAAACAATGAAAAGGGCTTGGTGTAATCAGGGGATACAAGGACTAGTGCTTCTTGAATAGCTCTTTTTATTTTTTCAAAAGCTGACTGTAGCCCTTGGTCCCATTCAAACTTCACATTTTTATTCAGCAGTTTGACAATAGGTTTAACCAGTTCTACAAAGTTGGCAACGAACCTTCTTACAAAATTGATTTTTCCTAGAAATGAATGTATTCCTTTCATATTCTTAGGAGGAATTGCTTTCTGAATAGATTCTACCCTTTCAGGGTCTATTCTGACTCCTTGTTTTGACACTATGTGTCCCAGAAGCTTCCCCTCAGTAACAGCAAAGTGACACTTTTTTGGGTTTAAAGACACCCCATATTCCAGTGCTTTTATCATCACCTTTTCCAAGTGATTGTGATGATCCTCTTCTATTTTTGAGAAAGCTATCAAATCATCTTGGTATGCTACCAATAGAACATCTATAAGGTCTTTGAAGGCCACATCCATAGCCCTTTGAAAAGTTGCACCAGCATTCTTCAATCCAAAAGGCTTGCGAGCATATACATAGGTACTCTAGGGAGTAGTGAATTCTGTCTTGAATTGTTCTGATTATTTAACTAGCACTTGGTTGTACCTTGAAAAGCCATCCATCATAGACAATAGGTCGCACCCAGTGACTTTATGCAACATAGCCTCCATGTTTGGCAGTCCATAATTATCTTTTAATGAGGCTACATTTAAGTTTCTAATGTCAACACATAATCTTATATCCACATTCTTTTTTCTTACAGGGACCAAGTTAGAAACCCATGATGAATGTCTTATTGGTTTAATTATACTGGCATCTCTTAGTTTCATCAATTCTGCCTGCATTTTAGTAGCCAACAATGGATTGATTGGCCTCTATTTTTTTCTTAATGGTTTAATGCCTTCTTTCAAAGGGATATCATACTAAAATAAGTCTTTTCTATAGGCTTTCAAATCCTCATAGGACCATGCAAATACATGTTTGTATTTCTTCAGTAATTTTATCAAATTCTGTCTTACATTGCTATCCAATTTTTTACCAATGTGTTGGTTGTATTTCCTATTTTTGCTGCTACGCCTTGTTCTTTGCCTTGCTCTCTATAAAATTTTCTGGTTTTCGTGCCTATACTTTGCCCAAATTGTCAAAAACCCTGAAAACCCTAGAAGCCAAGTATTAAACGATGTATTTTGAGAACCCTCAGCCATGTCTTATATTTCTTCGTTACCTTTTTCAGTCACTCAAGACATGTGCTTTAAGTCAGGTCGCTTGATCGCTTAACCCAGATCGAATATGCCAAAACATCTCCTGACTTCGCTTTTGCTTCATGTCGCGTAGTCTCGTTAAGAAACAGAATATTCCATCAGTGTATCGAGACTTGGCGATCTTTCTTTAGTCGGGTTGTCGCTTGAAGTCATGTTATGACCTTTTAAAATGAACAGGACCCACCTTCAGTCGTGTGATCATGAGAAGAAATGGCAAGTCAAAGAAATGTCTCCCGACTTTGCGATTCACTTCATGTCGCATAGTTGCTGGATCTGCTCGGTCAAACAGTTAAGCTCTTTCTTCAGTCGCGTGGTATTGTGATAATTGGCGGTTAGTGGATAACAGTCACGACTCAGCGACTAACGGTTTCATGCTAAGAAATTACTCACTCGGGATGTCGCCAGATCAGGGCGGTTACTCACATTTTCAGAATGCATAAAGAGGACCAAAGAATAGATGACATCTGTCACAGAGCTAATGGTTGTCGGGTTGTTGCTTAAACCTCATGACATAAAGTTTTAAGAATGGGACCCACTTCTTAGTCGCGCAGTCGCGATGAGTTTTTGTCATGTTTTTGGTTGCGCGAGTTAGCGACGAGTTGCTATAAGGGGTTATCGCGCGGTCGCGGTGGATTCATGTCTAGTTCTGTTCTGTGCGCGGGTGCATGATGAGATGTTTTTTGTGTATCGCGCAGTCGCGATTCCTCATGAAGTCAATGTTTTGGTTGTGCGAGTACGCGATGAGGTCATAATTGAAGGACTGTTTAATACATCGCTTACTCTCTAATGTTTTCAGATAAAAGGAATATAGCTCGCGATTATGCGATGAGGTAAAAAGGGAAGGTGTTGCGCAGTCGCCAGTAAATAAAGGAGAAAGGAAAATAGCTCGCGACTATGCGGTGAGCTAAATAGAAGATGTCACGCACTCGCGGTCAAGTATGAAGTAAGATAAAAGGGCTTGCAAGCGTGCGACGAGCCAAAGGACAGAATGCATCGCTTGGTCGCACATAAAATGAAAGCTGAAATGTTAAGATGGCGAGTGAGCGACTAGACAAGGTTTGCAATGAAAAAGTGAATGTCGCTCAGTCGCCGAGGCTCAAGTGATATGGAAAGTTAGCTCGCGAGTTAGCGTGAGCTGTCAGTAAGGGAGGCATCGCTTACTCGTAGGAATCAAAAAGATAAAAGGAAAAGTGGCGCGAGTATGCGATAAACATGAAATGAAGTTCAAAGTTAATGCATCGCTTACTCGCCGATCAAAAAGAGTAAAATATAAAAGTGGCACAGGTGTGCGACTGACATGAAATAAGGATCAAAGGCAACGCATCGCTCAGTCACAGAAGGTAAAAAGTGCAGTGAAAATGGGTGGCGACTGTGCGATGAGAAATAAAAAAGATGTGTCGCTCACTCGAGGGGATTTTTCCAAAGGTGAAAATGTAGCAGCAGTGCAGACAGAATGCATGAACTGATAGAGCAGAATTTGTCAAAGGGGTTGATGGTACATTCAATGTGCGTTCAACAGGTTCACCATGTCTAGAGCCCAGGTTGTTTAGTTTGCAGTAGAGGAGGAGATTTTGGATGATGAGTAGGGTGACGCATGTTGCTGCACTGTTCATGAACTTGATGGACAGTTATTTCAAAAGGAAATGCAGGTGAGCCGGTGAGAACAAGTGCCAGGACTTTACAATAACTACACCAGCGGCCACCTACAAATCAGATTGCA
>MU224988.1:999962-1047126 GCA_018584345.1 Thuja plicata
CAAGAGACTATGTCATATCAATTTTGATAACATAGTAAAGATTAGTAATGTCAAGGTAGTTAGAGACCTACCAAGTATTGCAAGACCAGTTGACACAGTATGCAGGGAATGTGTTATGGGTAAGCATGTAAGGAGTTCTTTTAGAAGCAAGTAAAACTTAGCTGAAAACAAATTGGACTTGGTACACAGACTTATGTGGTCCTACTCAAACAAGATCATATTACGGAGAAAGGTATTTCATTTTGTTTGTTGATGAATTTTCTAGGATGATGTGGGTTGCGTTCTTAAATTAAAAGTCTGAAGATTTTGAGAAATTTAAAATATTCAAAGCTAAAGTTGAGAATGAATATGGATTAAAACTAAAATGTCTGAGATCAGATAGAGGAGGAGAGTTCACCTCTGACAAGTTTTATGATTATTGTAAAGAACATGGTATTAAAAGACAGTTGAGTGTACCTAGAACCCCTTAGCAGAATGGGATTGCAGAAAGGAGGAACATGATCATACTTGATACAGCGCGCACTATGATGATTGAAGGAAAAGTTGCACACACCTATTGGAGAGATGCAGTGAACACAACAATATATACTATCAACAAAACTCAATTGAGACCAGGCGCAGATAAGACACCCTATGAACTTTGGTTTGGCAATGTACCTACAGTAAAGTATTTTAGAATATTTGGCAGCAAGTGTTAGATCAAGAGAGATGATGGTGTTGGTAAGTTTGATGCCAGAAGTGATGAAGGTATTTTCCTTGGTTATTCTACTAAAAGAAAAGCATATAGATGTTTCAATTTGAGATTAAAAAAGATAATTGAAAGCACGCATGTTAAGATTCATGAAAAGTTTATGGTTCAAGAGAGGTACTATGAATATGCACCTATGATTGAAGATGAACCCAGACCTAGCAGCAAAGATACTGTTATTGAAGAAATGTTTGATTGCATTGATGTCTCATACAATGACCTTGAATCAAGCAGAGAAGAATCATAGATTACAAAAGAAGAAGACACACCTAAGGTTCCAAAATTCACATCCAGATACCACTCTAAAGATGACATCATTGGAGATCAGAGAAGCAGAGTTTTGACCAGATCAAAAGCAAAAGGTCTAGCAATGGATGAAGAGGTATGTTTAATTTCATAGATTGAACCTTTAAGTGTTGAAGATGCTTGTAATGATTTTGATTGGAATAATGCAATGAAAGAAGAATTAGATTAGATAATTAAAAAATGATACATGGGAATT
This sequence comes from Thuja plicata, assembly GCA_018584345.1. NCBI lineage: Eukaryota > Viridiplantae > Streptophyta > Pinopsida > Cupressales > Cupressaceae > Thuja > Thuja plicata. Next base: position 1,001,213 of record MU224988.1, read on the forward strand.
GATCCCTAGAACCAGTGACAAAAATGTGATTGGAAAAAAGTGGGTATTTAGAAACAAGATGAATGAAGATGGTACAATAGTAAGAAATAAAGCAAGATTGGTATGTAAAGGATATGCACAGAGAGAAGGAATAGACTACACTGAGACATTTTCCCCTGTGAGCAGACTGGAAGCCATTAAATTTTTTTTGGCATATGCAACATTCAAAGACTTTAAAGTTTATCAAATGGATGTAAAATCAGCTTTTCTGAATGGTGACTTGATTGAGGAAGTCTACATAGAACAACCTGAAGGATTTAGTCTTTCAGATTAACCAGACATGGTATGCAAATTGAAGAAGGCACTCTATGGTCTTAAACAGGCCCCAAGAGCTTGGTATGAGAGACTTGATGGTTATCTTACCAAGATTGGATTCAAGAAAGGAGCAGGAGATTATAACCTATTAACAAGGGAGACACCTGATGGATTACTATTAGTTTCCATATTTGTTGATGACATTATCTTTGGAGGTAATGACAAGCTTAGTACAACATTTGCAAAAGAAATGTAGAATGAATTCAAAATGAGCATCATTGGTCCTATAAAATACTTTTTGGGAGTGAATGTAAAACAAACAGATAAAGGTATATTCATTAATCAGTCAAAATATGTGAAGGAAATATTGAAGACCTTCCAGATGGAAGACTGTAACCCAATATGCACTCCCATGATAACAGGAAGCAAGCTTTCAAAGGATGATGACTCCACAATAGTTGATAAAACATTGTATAAATCTATGATTGGTAAAATCATTTATCTAACTCAATCTAGACTTGACATATATAATGCAGTTGGGATTGTTGGAAGATTTGCAGTTGAACCCAAGCAGAGTCACCTAATGGAAATCAAGAGGATATTCATATATCTAAATGGAACTATAGACTATGGTTTAAGGTATCCTAAATCAGAGAATGTAAAGCTTCATGTGTATACAGATGCAGATTGGGCAGGTTGTATTGATGACAGGAAGAGCACTTTAGGAGGAGCAGTATTCCTTGGAGATAGGTTGGTTTCTTGGATAAGCAAGAAGCAAAACTATATTTCTCAGTCAATAGTAGAAGCTGAATATGTTGCAGCAACACTAAATTGTTCAACCATGGTTTGGATCAAGCAGATGGTTAAAGACTTTGGCATTCAGGTTGATTATCCTATTGTTATTCATTGTGATAATACTAGCACTATCAACATGTCTAAGAACCCTGTGATGCACACAAAGACAAAACACATAGAGATCAAGTACCATTTCTTAAGAGAAAAGGTTGCAGACAAAGAAGTTATATTGGACTATGTGAACACCAAAGAACAGTTGGAAAATATTTTCACAAATCCTTTATCAAAGGATACTTTTGAGTATCTCAGGGAGAAGTTGGGAGTAATTCCCTCTCCTAAGACTATTTAGAAGAAGCAGCAAGAACATCAGTCATTAAGTGACTAATGAATGGTTGACTACTCTACTTTTGGAGTAGTACCTGTACCTAAAGATCTATGGTTCCCTTTTCCATTGATGTCAAAGGGGGAGTATATAGTAAGGGGGAGTATGTACTAAGGTGGAGCATATAGTCTGGGGGAGTATATACATGGAACAAAAAAATAGACAGAGGAACTACAGCAATTTACAGAAATCTTTGATGAGGATATTGAGAATATTGTAAAAGAAAGAGGACACCATGAACAGAGGATTTTTTTGATATCATATGTTGCCATCAATGTCAAAGGGGGAGATTGTTGGAGATTTTATTCTGAGCAGTTGATTGATTGTATGTTTGTCATTGATGACAACATATAATACACAATAGTAATTCTGTATGTACTTATCAGATTGATGATATGAAGACTTGCATGGATAGATACATGTTGTTGACATGTTTATTATGTTATGTTCATACACGCAGATCCTGATATGATGTTTCAGTCAAGTTATGTAATTTTGTTATTGGCAGTTACAGTTCTAGAAGTGTAACTGTTTAGGGCCGACGTATATCACATGTTTCTTGAGTTGCACCTATCTTTAGTATATGTGTGTGTATATTAATGATTATTTATGATTTTATGATATTAATCTAAAGGTTCCAAACATGTTTCAAGCAGATTGCAAAGTTAGAGTTAATATGGTGAGGCCGACTTAGTGAAGCGTCGCGTCTATTCAGTTTATACTTGCACAGTTGTAATAATGCTTGCATACTTAGTAGAGCCAACAAGGATGTTATGAAGAGTTGTCTTACATGTCCCATGATCTCATACTTTAAGGAAGATACTTATAGCAAGTCAAAGGTGACACATTAAGTGTGAATGATACGAAAAGAGAAGAAAGATGTACAGAGCAGATTATCAGAGTTGGTTCATTCATCAAGAGTCTATGTGAAGAAGAAGTGAAAGATTGCAATACACTATAACTGATCAAGACAGCAGGTCTACTCTACAGTTCATCATTAGATATAGTGCATATCTATTATACAGAACGTTGTAGCCTTCACCATCAAGCAGTGAGCTTTTGGACAGTGAGTCCACCACCCCTAATAGGGTTATTTGTAAAAGACTCCTAACATGGTCCGACCCTTAACCAGGTCACTATACTTATTGCATTGTAAAGTACAACTCCTAACAGGGTTGAGATATCTTCTAACATGGATTACTATAAACAAGTATAGTTCATTGTGGGTGTTAATTCCCACCGGGGTTTTTACCATTTGGTTTCCCCGTAATAAAATTGTGTGTTGTGTACTGTGTTATCTGATTAAGCATTTAATTTATTGTATTATGAAGTTAAAGAGCTATAATTACTGATAACTGATTCACCCACCCCTCTCACTTACCCTTTGGGACTATATTAACAGTACATCCTTCTTCACTTTGGGCTCCATAGAGCCAGGCGGGTGCACCTTCAACAAAGTATTATCTTTCGGTAATCTTAACAGTGGATTAAGGATTCATGATCCCTCTTCTTTTTAATCCACCAGGCTTAGGAAGGCTAACCTATTGATTCTCTCTTCAAGGAATCACTAAAGTGAATTATATTGAGTACAATTAGCTAGACATGTATTTGAGATAATAGAAATATAAAGATTGATTAATATTGGATTGATGATAACAACCACTTGTTAGCATTTTGGCCAGTGCCTAATCATGGGTCATAGAGTCAGAATAAAACATACATACACCAAGGATAATTAATTGAAATACAAATAAACCTTAGATGGAATTCCTTACAAACTATCCTCTCATCCTCATACCCTTGTATAAAATTCCTGCATAAACCCTAACCCTCTGCAATTATCTGCAAGATTTAAACTCTCCTTGAAAGCAACTCACAAACAATGACATGGCTACCTTATAACCATTATATTCAAAATTCCTTACAAATTGAACATACAAGAACTAAGAGAAAATGCAAAAAGACATCATTGGTGTCAAAATGGAGATTCCATTGTATTTTATTAATATAAGCCTAATATCAGTACATTAAAAAAGACTCAAAACCAAAGCTCAGAAACAACTCAGAAGTTTGCCTTGTAGTCTTATTTTTTTACCATCCTCCTTAAAATAGTACAACTTGCTATTTATAGATAGCCCTAGTCATCTTGGAATCCTTTTGGAAAATAAGGATGCAACAAGCTTTGGATGACTAGGCTATAGGACAAAAGTGCATTTTACAGATAAGACAAATATCAGGCGGAGGGAATAACAATTGTTTGTTACAAGTTATGTAATCCTTTGTCCTACGACCGCCTGAATGCTTAGAGTTGCTCTGAGGTTGTTGGGTACTTATCATCTAGAATTTGTCCTCTTTATTGATGCAGAATCCTTAATTTTGTCCTTACTCAAACTGCTCGGCTTCACTGGTGCTTGTTGTCACTCTTATATTACTGCTTCATGCTACTGGAGTGACTATACCATATTTGCTTATCCAAGTGGTCAACACCTCATCATTTGGCCAATTAAAGCTAAGAACCTCATCTTTCTGGCTATTGAACTCCTCCTAATCAACATTGGCCTTCTCAATCTCTGACTCCCACAATTCAAAAAATACTCTGGCTTTGTTGAGAATATCAATGGTTAACACAAGCCAACCTGTATTTTCCAATGTAATAATACTTTTAGTCCTGTTGGTTAGTGCTTCATTTAGTTGCCTTAGCCATAGGGCTTCATTTTTTATGTTCCCATCCATTTAGAACATATTGGGAAACATGTCATATCTATCCTTAAATAATTCTCCTCTCAAAGTTTCTATCCTTCTGATTACCATGTTCTTCTTGGTGTCCAAGTTAATAATCAATTTAAGACATTTGTGGGTTCATGTCAAAAAGATGTCAATATTGTTTTGTTCCTTTGAGAAGGAGTAAAAAGATTTTACATGGGCTGTCTTCCCCTTCCAATTATCAATTATCAAATCCCATTGCTCCGTACCCTCATCATGATTACTTATGATGCTAGCAATCTTCTTTCCCAATAAATAAAGATTAGCAAGGTTAACCTCACTCGCACATATCTTAAGGTTGGAAAATATTTGGTCAAAATGCCTTTGTTTTACAAATTCCTTAGCTTATTTATACGCAGGGGAGTCTTCAAGATCCCTCTTGCCTTTTTTTCTCCAACCTTGATCTTTCACTAATCAGCCTGTTCTTTTCAGCTTCTAGTCCTGCTCTCTTAGCATCAATAGCCTCTTGGGTAGTAGGACTTAAAGGCGTAGGGGATGGGGGATAAGTCACAAATGGACTGGATGAGGAAGGTTGGTCAGGTCCCTGAGTAATCATCATTTGGGGCATTAACTGAACTATATGCTTCCCTTCTAGAATGGCTATCGTGTTATCCTTTTATAGGGACTTAAGCCTTTCACCATTATAGGCCTTCAGTACAAATTCATATTTCTTATTTAGGCTATCATAAGCCTCCTTTTCCTTCTCAGCCACCTTCATGCTCAAATTATCTATTTGAAGGGATAGCTTTGCTACCTCTATACCTAAGGTGTTAGCAACTCTCTTGACAATGAGGCTTCCTACATCCTCAATCTTATCATCTTCCTTCATTCTTCTTTTGTCTTTCTTCTTCAATGACCAAATTGCCAAGACTACATGGTCTTCACTAAACTGGGCACCAATTGATGTCCCAACAGTGCTCAGTGGTTTTGCCTATTTTCTAACAGCATAAAAAACCACTACATCAGCTAAGTCCCACTGAGGTAGGACGAGGACTCCCTGTTTCTTGACTAATTCTCTACCCTCTTCAGGGTTGATCTTATCAAATCTAGAGACTAGCTCCTGCTTAACCTCCTTTTCTACATCATCTTTAGTATAATGAGGCTGAGATTCTTGTAGCTTTTGACATTTATTATTGAATTCATTTATGTGAATTCTCCACAAAAACTAAATGAATGCCCTAGCCTTGACAAAGTTGTCATCTAACAAGAATTCATCACTGGCTTGCTTGGTCACAGGGTCTAGTTCTTTACCTATGAATTCTGCCACTGTGAGGTCAGCAGTTGTATGCCTTGGTGTCTCTGGCATCCCTTCTTGTAGCTCCTGGGCAATAACAAAAACTTCACCAATGTTCCTCAACTGAACCAATTGCTTAGCAATGGCTTAGTCATCATAATGCCTAGGGGATCAGGAAGGAGTACAATTCACTCTCTTGCTCTTTTACTTCCATCTTTTGTCTCTTGGGAGAGGGCACTTCTTGAGAAATAGCACTTGCTAGCCTCTATCCTTTATGCTGAGAAGGTTTATCAAGTTTGGGCATGATAGTAGTGTACCCCCTCCTCCTATATAATACATAATCCCCTGGTGGGACTAATCTTCCTTGCTAAAGCTTACTCAAAATAGCATGAGCTTTTTCTGGCTCAGCTTCCATTGACCTCTGTTTCTTCTCATTTAGGGTTTGCATGATTCCCTCGAATAAAGTCTTCAAATACTCAATTTTTTTAGACCATGGGAAAAACTCCTGGAGAGGATCGTACAACTTATCAAAATTGTGCACAAAGTCCAAAGACTTCTTGTACACCAGCCATTTCTATTTCTTGACCTCTTGGTCACCTAGATCAAAAATATTTTTGATGATATCCTCTAGGTAGTTAAATCGATGCTCTAATGTCAAGAAATTAGTTCTTTTTGTGAAAATACCCATTATAAAATCTTCATTATCTGCACACCTAGATATAGATGGTGCTAAGTGATAAGACTCAAAATAATTATCAAATTGTGTCCATCCCCATTGTTGTATAATGAAATGATGGGATCTGGTGAGGGTAGGGAAAATGCTTCCCTTCATTTTGCCTACTAGTGCTTCCTAATGTAATCCACTAAGTTGTCTTATAATCTCTGCTATCACAATCTTTAGAGGGACTCTGTATGGCAGCACATTAGGGGTTCCCCTGAATCCATAAACTCTTATTACTGTAGAAATATGGTATAAAATTAAATCTCCCCAATTATGGGCAATCTTCAATTCTGGGGCAAAATCCACAGGTCTCAAAAGCCTCATCATTTCAGTGTGGATCATGGCATTTTGATTGCACAACAGTGACCTAACCCTAGTGGTAAAAACCCTATCAAAGTAAACATAACTAGCTTCTTTCCTATCCCATGATAGATCAACACTCCACATCTGAACATGCAAATCTTCGTCACCCTGGAACTTAGTCAACCCCATTTATTCCTCAAAGAAGTCTACATTATTGGATAAGAACATGTGCATCATAAGGGAATACCATCTCATTGGTTTAAGTATATTTCTATCCTGGATTCCTGCCAAACCCTCATGCATTTGTTGAGAAATGTAAGTTGCAAAGTCAAAAACTACTGACATATTGGGATGTATAATCTGAACTACCATGAGCATTAGGTGGATAGGCATTGTTACTTCTTCATCTTCTCCTAGAACCTGGCACAGGGAACTATACATTTTCTTGGCCTTACCATTGAAGTAATCCAACTTGAATGTCTCTGGTGTGTTGGGCCCTACTACAATCAAGTCCCCTATCTTGTTAAACTGTCCTCTCAAAGCCTCATTTATGTAATACTCTCTCTGAGTCTAGTATACTTCCTTGAAGTATTTGAATTCTATATCATCCATTTGCATTGAGGTATCATTCAATTTGAAGATTCTTCTAATTTCATCAGCTGAAATAGTTAATAGCACATTTCCCTTTGTATCCCTGACAACCCTAGACACCTTGTCATAAGTGTTTGCAATCATAGTGAACAAATTTGTATCCATAAACACCCTAGGAGCTATCAACTGTAGAAGTTGAGAAATCCAACTTCACAGATCACCAAGAACACCTGCATGCAAATAACCTATTGCTGAAAGGAAACTAGAGAGACAGAAGCAAAGGCTTGGAAAATCTCAGCGAAGTGAGAGAAAATTCTATTCCAAGGCAATGAAACAATAATTACAAAAGTTCAACCTTAAAGGTGAATGAAACCCTAAAAAGGTAAAATCTAGGTTGCGCAATATAATTAATATAAAATATTAATTATATGCACCTAAGAGACACCTTAAGTGAAAATAGAGTACATAGACAACTTAATAATTAAATCAACATGATCTAATTAATAAGTGAAGATAAATAGATACTCTAACACCCCCCCTTAAGCAAAGCTCAGGAGGTAAGCTAACCTAGTACAGCTATGAAAGCAGGAGAAGAGGGTCCTGACAACAAGGCCTGATTAGGTACCCAATACAAGGAAATCTCTATGAACCGGAGATAAAAGAGAAAACCCAGTGGGAAAAACCCCTCTCCAAAAAGACATAAAACAAACATGCTGAAAAAAAAATGAAGGAAGGAAGGCATCAAAAAGACCCCCCAAGGACAACTTCCATCACCCCAAGCATAGAACACAACTAAAGATAGTGCAGAGATACAAAAGGTTTGGTGAAGATGTCAGCAACCTGCATGTCAGTGGGAATGTACTTCAAAGTGAGAACACCATCCTAAATCTGCTGACAGATGAAATGCATATGAAGCTCAATGTGTTTAGTGCACTGATGCTCCACTGAGTTGTGGGAAATGTGAATAACACTCTGATTATCGCACCAAAGAATAGTGGGACAATCAGGAGGAAAGCCAAACTCAGTCATCAATTGTCGAAGCCATAGAATCTCCTGACTAGCATGCACTACCACTCTGTACTCAGCCTCTATAGATGAAAGTGTGTGAGAATTATTCTTCTTTCATGACCATGTGATAGGACCAGAGCCAAGACAAAAAAAAAAGCCAGAAGTAGACTTCCGATCATCAACATCACCAGCCCAATCTGAGTCAGTGAAGCCAACAATGTGAGGAGCCCCTGATAAGTAATGAATGCCATACATAAGTGTGCCCTGAATGTATCTCAAAATATGCTTGGCAACTTTCCAATGACTCTCATGAGGCTCATGTGAGAACCGAGAGACTAGACGAACTTCAAAGGAGAGATCAGGATGAGTGTGGGTCAGGTATAACAAACTGCCAACCAACTACTGATATAATGTAGGATCCACTAAAGGCAAAGTGCAAGAGGTAGACAAAGTAACACTCAACTAAAAAGGTGTGGGAGAAGGCTTGGAATAAAGCATATCAAAGCGTCAAAGCATGTCAAGAGTATACTTATGCTGGTAAACAAAGATCCCAATAGGGGACTGAACAATCTGCAGACCTAGAAAGAAGTGTAATGGACCAAGGTCAGTCATCTCAAACTTCTCCATCAATGCACGTTGAACATCTTGAATCATAGAAGATGAGCTACCTGTGATGAGAAGATCATCAACATAGAGAACAAGGATCAAACCCTCATCGTCAAGACGCTGAATGTAGACTGTAGGATTGGAATGACAGTGTGTGAATCCTGTAGAAAGTAGAAAGGAGTCCATCTTCTCATACCAAGCCTGAGGGGCCTATTTGAGACCATACAAAGAACACCGAAGTCTACAAACCAAGGAGGAATCCTGCACAAATCCCTGAGGCTACTCCATGTAAATCTCCTCAGTAAGATCACTGTGCAAGAATGCACTCTTCACATCCATCTGAAAAATGGGCCATCCCTGAGAAGCTACGAGGGATAAGACAAGGCGAATAGAGTTCATCTTGGCAACAGGGGCAAATGTCTCAATGTAATCAATACCCTCAACCTGTGAAAAACCCTTTGCAACAAGACATGCCTTGTACTTATCAATAGAACCATCAGCAACAAACTTAGTATGATACAACCACTTGTATCGCACTAACTTTCTTCCCTTAGGAAGAGAACAAAGATCCCAAGTGTGATTCTTCATCAAAGAAGCATACTCCTCTGAATAGAGTTCATCTTGGTGACAAGGGCAAATGTCTCAGTGTAATCAATACCCTCAACTTGTGAAAAACCCTTCCCAACAAGACATGCCTTGTACTTATCAATAGAACCATCAGCAAGAATCTTAGTACGATACAACCACTTGCATCACACTAAATTTCTTCCCTTAGGAAGAGAACAAAGATCCCAAGTGTGATTCTTCATCAAAGAAGAATACTCCTCCTCCGTAGCAGTGTCCCACTCAGTATGTCTTGTCGCTGCCACAAATGTCTGAGGATCACCACAAATAGCATGACTCAAAAGACTAGAACCCACAATATGAGACTAGGTGTGACGAGAAGTGGAAGGGTCACCAGCTAGAGATCCTACAACATCAACTGTAACACAAGCCCATCTAGGCATCGGTGGAGGATCCTATGGTGGAGGTAAATGGGAATCACCAAGATCATCATCCTCATCATCCTGAAAAGGAACTGGAAGAGATGAGGGAGTAGTGGTAAGTGAAGTAGACTCTGAAAGTGGGGTATCTACTGTAGGAAGGCGCTCATCAAATTGGACATCCCATCAAAATAGGACCTCTCTGGAATCAGGGTCAAACAACCTATATGCCTTAACATCCTCGCAGTTGCCAAAAAAATGAGGTGTTGGCTCTTTCACTCCATTTCTCTCCTCTGAGCGTCAGGCACAAATGCCCATGCTTCACTACCAAAAACTCAGAATGAAGATACATAAGGCTTGACATGAGACCAAACCTCCTCAAGTGTCATATGTCGAACTGCCTTGTGAGGCATTCGATTCTGAATATAGTTGGCACAATTGACTACCTCTACCCAAAAGGACAAATCCATGGACCTAGACTATATCATACAATTAGCCATCTCTCAAAGTGTTTTGTTCTTTCTCTCTGCCACACCATTCTGCTGAGGGGTGTAGGGCATTGAAAACTGACGCTAAAGACCATGTTCAGAGAAAAAATCCCTTAAAGCTTGGTTCACATACTCCCCCCCATTATCTGTGTGTATCTAATGAATAGAAAGACCAGATTGCTTCTCCACAAATGTCTTAAAGACCCAAAATGAATGAAAGACATCAGACTTGTACTTGAAAAAGTACACCCATGTGTGCCTGGAGAAGTCATCAATGAAAGTAAGCACATATCTGGCACCAGAAAAAGGAGTAGGAAATGACATGAGGTCACTATGAATCAACTCCAATGGTGCCAAAGCATGAGTAGCCCATCTGTGAGGAAAAGGATCCCTATGTTGTTTTCCAAGAACACAACCCTGACAAACCCCATCAGCGCAAGTTATCTGTGGGAGCCCAAGAACAAGTGCCTGTGTGCTCATCTGCTGAAGATATCTATAATTGACATGGCCCAAATGCTCATGCCAAAGTCTTCTCACTGAATCTACATGTGCTATAAGACAGGAACATGTGCCAATAGAAGACTCAAATCCATCAAATCTGTATAGGTGGGATGCAGTGTCAACACTCCCAGTAGCCACAATCATATCATAATCATGTAAGTCCCAAATAACCACATCATGTGGTGAGAACTCAACTATCTTACTAGAGCCAGAGTGGAAAATCTAATAGATAGACAATAGGTTCGTCGAAATGTCAGGGATAAAAAGAACATCCTGAAGAGAGTGCCAAACTAATGCAATAGAACCAGAACCCAAAACTAAAAGATGAGATGAGTTCCCAATATTAATCTGTGAAGTAGCATAAGGAGCAAGTGAGGTGACCAACTGCTGAGTGTGAGTCATGTGGTGAGAGGCACCAAAATCAAGAATCTAGGTGGGCCCAGAAGTCGTTGCTCATGCAGTAAGAGAATGACCTTTCCCTGTAGGGGAGGATGTGGACTAAGAAGCTGAAATGTGATGCTCTTGCATGGCTTCCTCTAAAGACTCCAAATGTTTACATCACCTAGAAATAGGATGTCCATCCTTTCCAAAAAAGCTACAGGTCTTAACTGATTTCTTCTTAGTCTTGGAGGTAGACTCAGTAGACTTCAAAGAAGATTTACCCTTGGAAGGGTTAGCTGGAGGTTTGGAATCAGTTTTCTATGCAGGTTTGGAGGAATACTCATTGCCTACTGAATCTTTCTTCAGTTTGGCTTTCTATTTTGGTTTCCCCTGTGAAGACTGAGCAACCAATGCTTGGCTAGAAGAGCTAGAAGCATCTATCTATTGGATCTTTTTCTGTTTCCATGTCAACCAATCAGAGAATGTCTCAAATGAAGGCATGGTGTGTCTAGTACCCAAAGCATCCATGGTGGAGTAGAAAGTAGAAGAAAAGATCTGATACTGTCCTATCAACTTTGAGAGTATCAGGAAGATACACTCATCATCTGTCTTGTTTCTCCCACATCCCTGCAAAGCTAAGCGCAAAGATTTGAACTTCATCAAGAAGTCCACCATAGTGGGAAAGCTGGTAGGAGTCAAAGTGGTCAGCTCTGCATCAAGCTGTAGTACCTGGAACTCATTCACTGTGCCAAACAAATCTGAAAAATTTCCCCAAATGGCCCTAGGATTTGTCAAACCATCTAGGTGAAAAAGGAGACTGTTGGAGATGTTCAGTGCAATCAAGCCCATGGCTTCATCCATTTTGTTCCTGTGCTGAAGAACCTCAAAAGGATGTTGCAGGACACATTGGTTTTCATCTAGACATGACCATAAGCCATGTGACATGAGTAGCCTGGTCATGTGTGCTTTTCAGGTGTGATAATTGTGTGGTGTCAGTCAGGCCACATAGGGGTCTGACATGGAAGTAGAAGGGTTGTTTCTAAATTTAAATGACAGAAAGCAAAAGCACCTGCCCACAATGTATAATTCTATCCCCCGTACAACAAATAAACAATTACTGAAAGCACAAAAAATGAGAAGAAAACTTGGACGCTAGATGCAGAGATGGAGGAAATAGAAGCCTCTACTTCAACACCAAAAATGAGAGATAAAAAAGCTGAATAAAAAATCAATACCAGCACCATTGCGTCCGGCTTGGAAACACCTTTCCGATGATGTTTCATTTCTGAAAATGGACACCGTATGCACAAGTTACGGCCAAAAAACCAACTGCTCCTCTGAAAATGAGCTCACTGGAGAAAACTTGTTAGGACAAAAAAGTTGAGGGTCAAATGACCATCATAGACTCTTGGAAAAAATTTGACGTCCGTCTGCACGTTGCGGGCCCATCTCACCGGAAAAAAATTCACCGTCGCCGAAAAAAAATTCTTACTAGAAAAAATTTGAAAACGGCCGAAAAAAAAAAAATTTTGGCAAGGTGACATCAGCAGTGATGTCACCACTGTGTGCCGATGGTGGGCCGTCGGTGGAGGTGGTGGTTGGGCGCCTCCCGGGTGGTTCCCGACGGCAGCGCTGGCGGGGGCGGCTCTGGCGGCTGGTGGGCGGCGCGCTGGCTGGGGCCAGGCGTGAGCCAGGCCGGGGTGGCGCGGGGGTGGCCGCTCTAGTTGCGTTGTGCAGGGCCTCAAAAACCCTTAAAAAATCATTTTTTTTTATTTTTTCAATTTTTTTGTCTCGATTTTTGTCATATGGCCTAGGAAGGAGAAAATTTTCGTCTGGGGTCACTATGAAAAAAAATAGCAAACTTTATATGATTTTTGACTCTCTTGGGCCTTCTGAGCGCAATGGTGGAGTCTATTTTGGCTCAAAGTGCTCCAGAAAATAGCACCTTCTCCAAAATGAAGGAAAAGACCCAGAGAAGCTGTGGCTTTCAACTGCGAATCACAGCTTCAAAAAACCTCAAACCAGGCAGTAGAAGGGAAGCTCTGATACCATGTAGAAGTTGAGAAATCCAACTTCACAGATCACCAAGAACACCTACATGAAAATAACCTGTTGTTGAAAGGAAACCAAAGAGACAGAAGCAAAGGCTTGGAAAATCTCAGTGTTGTGAGAGCAAATTCTATTCCAAGGTAATGAAACAATAATTACAAAAGTTCAACCTTAAAGGTGAACGGAACCCTAAAAAGTTAAAACCTAGGTTACGCAATATAATTAATATAAAATATTAATTATATGTACCTAAGAGATAGCTTAAGTGAAAATAGAGTACATAGACAACTTAATAATTAAATCAACATGATCTAATTAATAAGTGAAGATAAATAGATACTCTAACATCAACTTTCCTACATCCAAGTCCCATATGTTACAATCTGGGGTGGGGGAATTTCTTTGACTATATGCAGTTCTAAACAGAGTAAGACCATTAAAACTGGTTTTAACATCTTTTGCCCATCTACCCGAATCATACAAGCCTTCTCCTATTCTGAAACGGGGATGTGATGGAACTATTCTCTTGATTTGGATAGCATTGCCCATGGATCCATTCAATTGTTGTAGCAAATCCTCCCTGACATTTCTCTTCTAATAATCAACTTCTCCAGAAATTGCAATTCTAGGGGCCATTTTAAACCTAAGGCCTTTTGCTAAGATGAAATCAGGATTTTGAAAAGATAATTCTAAAATTCTTTTGAACTGCAAATCTTACTGGGAGTCTAAATTACTGAATCAAAGAAAACTTATTTGTTCTGCAAATTTATCACGTGGAGCTGAGTATCTCTATAATTTTGTTCTTTGCTTGAATGATTTTGGTGAATTATTGTGACTGCAAGTCGAATTAACCAATTTTACAGCTTCAATCAAATCAGTCATTTGAATCGAATTTGACTGGAGTGGCCACACGTTCTGCAATCAATTTGCAAGCTTCAATTTCATGGCTTAACGACTCTCTACAACTCATTTTGACAGCTTTGAACTTAAACCGTAGATCCTAAACATTATCTTCTTCATATGACAGCTATCTTATTTTCCCAGAAATAACTGTTTACCTAGGACACGTGTCAACACTGCTTAATCACTTATTCCTTAGATTCTGAGCACTTTACTTCTAAATGTTTAAGCTAACCATCAGATTCTTTTACACTTTCAACTTTATTAACATAACTTCTGCGCTACACTGAACCCACCTCTTACACCACACGTCGCTCAGGCTTAATCACTCACTCCTTAGATTTTGATTGGTTTTCTTTCTAAGTGATTAAGTTGACCGTTGATGTTCTCTGACTTGCAATGCCTTTAATAAGATGACTGCGCTATACTGGACTCACCTTATGACTTTAGCCAGACCCACCTAGGACATGTGGCACCACGGCTTAATTGCTTAAGCGATAGATGTCATGCAACTTCTCTTTAAGTCATCAAGCAAACTGTCAGATCCTTTTATACATCTCTGAACTTTATCTTGCGGTCAGTTTCACTTTTAGTGGACTACACGTCATCAACCTTGACATGCGTCGGCACTGCTTAATCGCTTATGTGATATATGGTGCACGGTTTTGGACTAAGCTATTAAGTGGGCCGTCTGGTCAAAAAACATTTTCTCACCACATAAGACAATGAAATAAAAAGCTTTTCTCAGCAACATGACTTAGGAAGTATTAAAGTGGTTAGGATAACAAAACTTTAAAACACAACCCTTTTAACATGAACACATGACTTATGATAACTTAAGTGACTAAAAAAGCAACACAAAAATAGAACCCGCCAAGGCACTTAGGGTTTTTAGATTCAAATTTGAATAGGGTTATAACATAGACTTGAGGGTTCAGACATTTTTCACCATTTTCAACTAGGTCAAGGGTAAGAATAGATCTTGCAGAGGCATGAGAATAATTTTCAACCATGATTTTAAACCTTTGGATACCACGAATGACAGGGGACCTCAAAAAATTACAAGGTAAACTTCAAACATGAAATAGCACCAACAGGTTTCTCCACCTTTTGGTGTTCAATCTCCTTTATAAGGATTGATCTCTTTTTATTTCATTTACTCCCTCTGTGAATGAATATTTTATCTTTCAGATCATTCTTAGTTTTGTCTCCAAGCTTTTCTTTTGTAACAGGTTATTTTGCATGCAGTAGATCTTGGTGGTTGAATTCTATGAGTTCTAACATTACTTTTGCATGTTGGATCATGTGGAAGACATTGAAGATTTGTTTCAGTTTTGTGGGTGCATCGATTCACCCCCCCTCTCAGTGCCTTTGAAGATTAACACTTGCAATGTCAAATAATGGGATAACTTTTATGAGTGTATTCAAGCATAATTTAGAAAGTGGTTTGTTGAATAACAACTTGATTGATGTTGTTTTCTATGAGATTTATGTCATGTGCCTCTTTTTAAATTATTGTTGAGTGTCTAGGTGATTTATAAACATTTCCCAACATTATGAAAATCCCAATTTATTTATGGAAGACACTAATCATAACACAGTCCAATATTAGGAAACTATGACACTTCAGAACGCTGGAATTTATAAATTATCATGGCCTATAGCAATCTTGATCTTAACATAACTATGTTACCTACTTTTGGCATAACTATTTTAGTTGACTTTCTGTGTTTGGTGCTTTCTTCAAACCTATAATGCTACTTTCATTAAATTAACAACATCTTATATCATTCATTGGTTTGAAGTACATTATTATATCATTCTCTGGAGATGTCAAATCATGTGATAAATTTTATGAAAGTATTTAAAGATAATTTTGAAAGTGGTGCTTTAGAAAACAAGATGATGGATGTTATTTTTTGTGAGAATGCTAGTCTGTGGAGATATTGAAATTATTATTAAAATGAGATGATAAAATAGAACTATATATTGTAAACTGAACTCCATGACACAAATTTTAGGAATATAAATTGGTTATTCCGTAGTATGTTCGGAGGCTGCTGACATCAACATACCACCAAAATCCTCTCTTTGCATTCATTGTTCCTCCCCAAGAAGAGTTTGCCTTTTTTACTTTTCGAGTTCTTTGCAGGTTAAAATATGTCATCCATTCATAACCCAACTATCGATAAACCATCAAACATATATGTCAGTCAGTGCAATACATCAATTCTTCAAAAAAGGATTCCAACAAGTAAACAAGCCTTTTTAGGTATCCCCTTTAGTTCTTAGCTTTCCTTCCACTTAACATATTGTGTTTTTAGAAATTACATGCTACTTATATAACTTTAATTTTTAAGCCTAGCTTCAAACTAGGAACGACTCCTGATGCAAACGTACATGTTGCAGTTGCATTCACTATTTGCCCTAACATTGGAATTGGACTTTTCCCACAATTTTCTTTTAAAGCTAACATATTTGACTTTACATTTCTATACTTTACTCTCATTTGTCTAACATCAACATTTCATAACTACCA
Organism: Thuja plicata; assembly: GCA_018584345.1. Classification (NCBI taxonomy): domain Eukaryota; kingdom Viridiplantae; phylum Streptophyta; class Pinopsida; order Cupressales; family Cupressaceae; genus Thuja; species Thuja plicata. The sequence goes on from MU224988.1 coordinate 1,017,751, forward strand.
TATTTTCTTCTAAACAACACTATGAATGCTATGAAATGTTTCCTTTACAATGCAATCATATTGTAGTTGCATTCACTATTCATCCTAGTATTTACATCAGCAAAAACTTTAGTGGCGATTATTAGCCAATTGGCGAATGTCGCATGTCACCAAGCAGGGAATTGGCGATTTTTTTCATATATTAGGTTGACCCTATCGCCCGACAATTATTAATATTGGGACCAATGCCCGGGCCCATCACCCATCGCTTTATTTGATTTTCTACTTTTCTTACACATCATCACAAATGGAATCTAATTTTTGGTCCACGTAAATTTTAAAAATTTGCCTATAATTTATACGTGACCCAAATGGACGTCCTATATTTGCCAATAGTTTTATACATTTATATTTATACGCCGCCCCAAATTCGCCTGACATTTTGTGGACACGTGTCTCAACCCAACCCAAATTTGCCAACTTTATTAAGCATACCTTCGTATTGGACAACCCATAATCGCCTCGCAAAGACGTGTTAAAATTATGCGGGCTTCACCAAATTTGTATACCTTGACCTAATACCTCCCACCGAATTTGCCGAATAAGGATAGTATAAAAAAATTTGATCGATAGAAAAGTTTTAGACTGTTGAGTGCAACTGCATACTGCATTGGCGAGTAGTGACTGCAATTTAATTTGAGGGAAAGGTAAGTGATACTTATTCTGTGACTTTGTAATTTTGAGTTCATTATTATTTAGTGGTAACCAGTTAGCAAACACTGGTGACTAGGGAGACCTCAAACATGATTTTAGGGCCAATAAATCCAGAATCATATTTATATATATTATAGTCTATTGTCACTTCTTCAACAATTTAATAGTTTTTTTTGCAGTGGAAGTCATTGGAGAATGGAGATGTCAAAAAAAAATAAGGGTAACAAGAATAAGGGTAAGGCTCCTGCAAGTGTGGAAAGCCAAGATAGGCTAGCAAAATGCAAAACCTTATCATCGTACTTTGGTCATGGTGTTGGAGATATTTCTATCCAAAATTGGGAAGCTGCTTCATCACAAGTAGATTTTGAAGATTCACAACCTGAAACTACATGACATATTGAAGAAGTAGGTGAACCTAATATCTCAGATCATGATGAACTTGAAGAGGATTTTCAGTTAAATACCCAGAGTATCCATAATGATATAATCTACTTGGATGAGACTAAGAATGTCAGAGATGATGATGGTGCAAGGAAAAAGAAAAGAAAAAATAATTCAAAAAATGATTGAAAGTGGGATTCATCGAGGAGTTTTCAAATAGAATGGGTGTCAAAGTATCCATTCATTGAACCAGTGGACAATCCAATTGAAGGTCAGCCTCTGGTAGAATGCAGATATAAGATTTGCACCAAGATTAATAAGAAGGAAAAGAGGTTGTAGTTAAAAATCGACACCATAGAGAAGAATATGGGTAAAGTTTACGAAAAGAAAACCATAGATGGAGTTGAAAAATTAGTGCTAATATGGAAAACAAAGAATGAATCTCTACATGTTAGGAATGCAAAATTATATTAATTTCAGCTGAATATACAGACGAAGCCTGCTCAAGTTAAAGGCTCTATTAAAGCTTGTTTTGGAAAAGCATTGGAAGTAGAACTAATGGGAAAAGTTGTTCAGTTAAGTGTTATTTTTAATATTTTGAGTAGAGAGCGTCCTATGATAGACCACCCATCATTGAGTGCTTTATTACACTTTCTGAAATTTCTTAACTATCCTAATAGTCAGTGGTCAGTAAATAGTGGATGGGAATGGGCAAGTTGTCTTGCCGATGTTGAAAAAGAGGATCTAAAGGCAAAAATTAAAGAGTAAAATTTTATTGGATTTTCTTTACACGAGGCTATAGCAGTAGATAATAATTTGTGGGTATTTATGCATGTTTATACTATACACAATTTTTTCCGCCAACCTCGTCTACTAATTGTTGCTAAAATGAAGGATAATGCGACAGCTAAAAATCTATTTGAACTAGTAAAGAGATCTCTAATTGAATATGGAGGTATAAATGACATGACGATTGCCAGTAAGTTGGTGTGTGTTGGAGCAGATGGAGATTCAGTAATGCAAGGCCATAGGGGTGGTCTTTGCACAAAGATACAATCTTCTTGTGCGCCCTACGTTACTCCCAATCACTGCATGGACCACAGAATGAATCTAGATTTTGGAGTTGTTCGCAAGCATGGTCAAGTACAAAAAATTGAAGTTTTAATCAAAGAGCTCTACCAATACTTCTGTCAAAGTTGAGGGAATTTCAACACTTTGCCGAAGGACTAACCGATAGGAACAAGCTTTTGAAGGATAATGATACTAGATGGATCTTTTGGATGGACCAACACATCGAGTGTTTTTATAATATCAATCATTTCTTGGTCTAATGAACTCAAGTCATGAAGAAGGGATACCCAAATTTCCTGAGCTTCTACGAAGGTTAACTAATGTAGAGACACTCTTAACGTTAGCAGGTCTTCTCCCCCTATTGGAGGAAATGAGAAATATAATGAAAAAGGCCCAGTAAAGAGCAATGTATATTGTAGAATATGTTGTGCTTCGTAAATTGACATGCATGACGCTAGATAATCTCTATCGATCATGTGATGATGTAAAATTTTCCAGCTGGCTTAAAATCACAGATTTAGACAATACTGACAACTTTTTAAAGATCAGTGTAAATAGGGAGTTATGTGCAGAAGTATGTGGAGTTGAGATACCAATGTACTACTATGCCAGGGTCGAGTTTGAGGAACCATGAAGGAAGAACATGAAGCGAGTATCAAGTGTTAAAAGGGAAGACTTTACCAAGATCATTGAGTCTGTAACTGCTTATGTGAAGCGCATTGCCTATGATCTTTCCTTAGAGATTATAGTAAGATTCCTTCCAGTCAAACTACTTGAATCCATGTCTATTTTGTTTCCTCAATATTGGAGTATGAACAATTCGAAGGATTATCAAAATAAGATACTAACTTTGATCGATCATTTTTGCAAAACCATAGAGTTAAATGGAGTAACTCTAAATGGAATTTTAGATGGATCTCGTTTAAGAGAACAATCGGGCCATTTTTCATAGACAATGAGGGAACAATATAATATTATGGAGAACCCCCACAAAGATGGATTGACAACAAGGCTTTGGAAATATCTAACTGAGAGTGAAATGTTGATTGATTCAATATCAGAATTTTTCAAGCCTGCTGATTTATGTCTGACCATGATATTGGGGTTGGTGGAGGATGAGAGAGTTTTCAGTGCTTTGGGTTTGCTAAATTTAAAGCTAAGAAACAAACTAGACAAGAATTATGAAAATTTCTTGAGGCTCTATACATCCAGGTATGAAGTTCATACTTTTCCTTACGACAAGCCATTGAAATTGTGGAGGAATAAATGTCAGAGAAGAGGGCTATGAAACATTTCAAACCAAACTGGGAGTGTCAGAGACAATGATGTGACTGTCATTGAATCATGTACTGGTATCAGTAATGCTAGCATTGAACTTGAGTTAAGCGGAGGTATGCAGAGTGCATAAAACATATCGAAGAACCAAGGAGGCTATGAAGTTGATGGCGATGAATCCAAGGATCCCGATAATGAGATGACATGGCAACTTAAAGCTTTGTAGAAGTAGCAGTCCTAGGTATTTATTAAATTTTTTGTTGTAGTCTACTATTAGTTTCTGTATCTCATCATCATTCATCAATCATGCATAATATCATATTCCAATGTCAAAATTCAAAAACATGATTATGGTTGATAATCTCATGAATTCTACAATTAATAATTGTTTTCTTTTGCATTATTCAGCTCATATGGTACAATTCTTAAATGTTTTTTTATTTTTTGAAAACATAGCAATTCATATGATACAATTCTTAGAAATAGAGATTCTCATTAATTTATTTACAAATATGACACAATGTAACAATTCATTCATTAATAGTAGTAAGAACTAGAACACAACTTTGTGTGATTCTGTTTGCAAAAGTGAATTGACAATGAATTATGACTCAAGAGTCAATACCCAATTTCAATTTTATTACCCTTAGCAAATGACCCATAATTCCCTTTTATAGAAATAAAGGAGTAACAATAGCTTCAGAGCGATTTTCCTAATGTGAAGTCTTAAAATCAAAATCAGTAAGAGTCAAGACTAGTACACCATCTCTACAACTATACATTTCTGCATTTGATAGGCCAGTTTAGTAAATTAGGAATAGCATTATAGCATATGCTACATTGATCCTGTTAAAAAAACAAAGTTCAAACTTGTTACATTTAACTCAATTCAAGACAATAGATAAATAATATAGAGATGATTGAAACTGAAAGTACTTTCACATACTATTTTTGATTAGATGATTTTGCCAGTTTGTTTAGTAAGCTCCATTCTGCATCACTTGGAAGGTTAATATTTTTCAAGTTATAGTAGATGACCTGCAACCTCGTCATCCATTCATACTTGTTAGACTGACTTGAAAGCAATGATCCTTCCAATACTGCATTCAAATTTGTCAATGGTTTGATGCAGTTTGCAATGCCTTCATGAGTTGTGTCCTGAGGAAGCTTGCCTAAATCAGTTCTCATTGTCTCCTCCAACATTTTTTTGTAAGCTTCTCTTCCAACAAAATTCATTAATGAGTTACTAGGACCAGGACTCGGCAAAGCATGACGTATCATTTTAGTTGTTGTTTGATTCATCTTGGCAAGCTTTATCTCAAATAAGGCAAGAGTTTCCTCTACTTGCTTTAGTTTCTGACATTTTTGTAAGACAGAGGTTGCTTTTATTGAAGCAAGAGAACGTTCATGAATTCCCTTTATTTCCAAATTCCTGTCACTAGTTGTGTTGATTTTATTAAAAATCTGTTTTACAATTTTCTCTCTCTGACAAATTTTTTTGTTATTGTCAATGCACTCTTTGAGCTTCCCAAACAAATCTCTAATAATTTCATTCAATTCAAACCAATCACAGAACCTATCACTAGTCACCTTTATTTTCCCCCAAAGGTCTCTTTTTATTTTCTTGACTATATTTTTCATTTGGTCATTCAAGCTATTTTCGTAAATTTTAATTGTCTTTTTTTCCTTCTTTAGGTCTTCTTTCAATTCTGACAACTGGTGTTCACTCTATTTTTTTATTTTCTCTGCTTCCTCTTCCCACTAGTTTTCTTTCTCTTCCCAATTTTTTACTTTTACCCTCTCATCCTCCAATTCTTTCTTTAATTTATTGTTTACTTGTGCCGCACTCTCCATGCTTTTGTATAAATTTATTGAAGAGGCTTTTTCATCCTCTATATTTTTATTGCTCTCTTCCATTTTTTCCCTCACAAATTTTAGTTATGCCTCCATATGTTCTTGCTGAACAATTAATTCTTTAGAGGATGAATTTTTTATCCTTTTCTCTAATTCTTTACACATGTTATCTGCTTCTTTCTCCTTTGCCTTTTCATTTGCCAGGTCTTCCTGTAACTTTTTTATTCTTCCCTGAAGATTTCCATTCTCTGTCTCCAACTCATCACTGAACTCTAGACAACTTGTTTGGTCATTTTTGACACATTTATCTTGTCCACATTTTTAATTTTTTATAAATCCATTTGGAGGTTGCTAACTTGAAATTCATATGGATCTATCTGACTCTCTGGTGGATTGTTATCTCTAGCTAGGGGCATAACAACCATGAACTCCATCATTTCATTCTTTGGGTCATGTGTGGGAAATAACCTATTCGATGCAGGTTTTGCATCACGAGCTGCAACAAATGCATCCCTCTTCAATGTCTTAGTATTTTGTCTATTCCTATTTTTTGTTTGTTCAAAGTTCGTTACAAAATCATTGTAATGAAAATCGGGGTTTTCTGACACAATTGAATGTTTGAAAGGTGAAATAGAACTTGCAGCTATGTATGAGCTTCCACCTGTGGTTCTAATAATTACACCATGAGGATTAGTAGCAGTAACATCCTGACCCATTACAAGTGGAGTATTTGGACTGTTCGGAGGGTTTTGTCCTGAAGGTGTGGCAATTGTTGGACTCATAGCTACAGACACCATTGGCATTGTTGTCATAACCTTTTTCTTCTTTACACTGCCTTGATCTCTCGGATCCATTGATTTTGTGTCCAGTTGTAATGTCCTTTTCAGGCCACTAGCACTACCCATTCCATCCCCACCAGTGGTAGTGGTAATTGATTCAAATTGAATCTGAGTGCTTGGCAAAGGTGGAATTGGATTTGAAGTTGGAACAAATGAAGGTGCAAGGGTATGAGACTGAGTAGTACATTTTTCTGATGAACTTCCAGTTACTGATCCCCTACCACATTTTGGTGGAGCGGGTGTGGCAAGTGGATACCAATTCCCTTCTTATGTGGGACCCAGACCACCCCTACCTAGAAAATCCATCTTTTCTACTTTCTCTGCTCCTTTGCCATATTTTTCTTTTGTGGAAACACTGACTCCAGTAGCAATTGTCACAGAATCCCGCCCATCAAAATCAGTATCTTGATCATCATAATCACTAGGATGTGCTTGAATAGGATGCTCCGCATTCCAAAAATCACTAAATATTTCATCCTCGTCCAGATCATAAAGATCTGCAGAGGTCTTTGGCTCTTTGAGATTCTTCCTCATTTCCCAAAAATCTTTAATTTTGGTTGCAGTCCAATTATCATCTTTATATTGAAGCATTATTTTGTTTGAAATAGCTTTTGTAGATGGTTGAGAAGCTTGCTGGTAGAAGTTGTAGGATGTCTTTTGCTGCACTTTTACTTTCTCCTTGTGCAATGCAATAATTTGTGATGACAATTCCTGTATTGAAATATTATTTTCAGCGGCATATTTCTCCATCTATTTTTTGACCTCGTCCCAGGATGTTTTTAAATTTTTATATCAATGACATACTTTAATGTTGACATTTTCTTAAGGAGCTCCCATTTTCTCTAAGCTTTGATCCAATTATGTTTAGTGGATCATACTACTAGTGACTGTCAACAGCAAAGTGAAAAATTGAAAAAAAGCCTCTACCACTTTGAATCCTCTTCTCTCAAATGTGAAACCTCCCAATGAGAAAGACAAGGAAGGAAATATCATTTTCTTTTGCTAACCATTAAAGAGTTCATCTGTGCTCTCCATCTACCAAACATATTCCAATGCAAATACCCTCTCTTTAACATATATTGGAAGTTTGTAGGGCCACTGAACCGTAAAACCTTAACACAGTGTATTCTTCCATGAAGTACTAGTCAGCCAATTGTATTTGACTTCTGAGTTGAATGCAATCTCTACAAGACACAGGCAATCTAGGAAACAGAGTGCCTATAATTTTATGATACATAGGTGCAAAAAAGAAGTCTACAAAATTGTTACAGTTCCTTCTATTATCACTCATCCTTATCTGAGGTATCCATTCATATACTGCATTTTGGACCTGACTTTGAACCTTGTTTGTCTGAAATATTGCACGATACTTTGCTAAAAGAAGATAACACAAGTAGGTTGTGAGCCTAAATGTCTTCTGTGAACCTCTTTTAATCATTAGCAATTGTTCTTGCATGCAATGAACAGTGTGCTCAATAAAATTATATTTTACTCGTTCTTTTTCACAATGAATATGAAAAATCATTTCAAGAATGCTGGCACCCACTTCTTTGTTACTATCCAATCCCAAACAAAATGATAGCAAGGAGATACTATCCTGAACCCATTGTACAAAAATATCATAATCATAAGGAGGCTTATGATCTGGATCTAGACTAGAACTGCTTGTTATTCCTCTGATATATGAATCTTTATTTTTTGAATCTAAATTTTCATAAGTCTCTGCCAGCTTTCCCAGGTCAATGTGCACATTTGATTTTTGTGCTTCAAACCTTAGGTCCAATAGACTAGCAAATTCAATCTTTGTTATAGACAAAATTTCCTCCTAAGTATTTTTATTGACAATTTCTTTTCTATTTTCATCATAATTTTGGGCATAGGGCATGACAATTTCTAGACAAGGGAATACTTGAGGTAACACCATGCATGGTAACCCAACAACCCATGGTGCAATTTTATTTGTCTTTGCCTTTAAAGTCTTGTTAAATGGACAAAAATTTTAATCCTTCATTGGATCTTTACACTTATTTCCAAGTGCAAATCTAATTTCCATGATTCCCTTATTTCCATGGATAATAGGATCAAAAATATCATAGAATTCATCAGTGAAACCTGGTGTTTTAACCAGTTTGTGGAAGTCTATTATCTCTGTTTCCTTTCTTTTCCCTTTACTCGTACTCTTGGTATTTTTTTTTCCCATCACAGACCGTGGTATACTAGTGACAGCTACAATTTACAGCTATATTTGAAAATGCAACCCTAATTCTACGACTACAATCTAAATAGTAAACCTTTAGATTTGAAAAATTTAAAAGGAAGGACATGGGTGTTCAGGATTTTACCTGGAAATTCAATTTGTGCAGACTATGAGTGGGAAGAGAGCTGAGAGACTCTGTTTCATTCCTCAATCCTCAACCTAGAAGTTGTTACCTGTAACCCCTTTCTAAATCTCCAAAATAGTATACTATAATACTAGTAAGAATTGAAAATATAAAAACTTAGGTCAAAATTGTACAATAGTGAGTAGTACTAAGTCGTCATTCATGACTCATCACTCATGTTAACTTTTATTTTCACTTGTGTTAAATTTTGTTGCTTCTCCAGATATTTTAGGTCACTAGGACATGTGTCACTTAATTGTTTGGTCTGTGGTCAAATTGAGCTTATTACTTATTAAATGTTAAGTTACTCTTTTACTCCAATTACGATTTTAATTAAACTTAGCTTAGTGTACACATGTCATGATTACGGAATAGGTTTGCAAAAATGGGGTTTCTTTTCCCTTTTGGTCCAAAATACATCGCACGTTGTTGATCTGTGCTTATCCAACAGTCACTAGTTTCTTTTAATATTCCTTTATCTTTCGGTCTTTCGGTCGTCACTCATCATCGAATGACACTAATTGAATGAGTGTACATGTGTCATTATTTTGGAATAGGATTGCAAAAATGGGATTTCTTTTCCCTTTTTGCCCAAAATACAACGTACATCGTTCATCTCTACTCATCCAACGGTCGGTGGTAGTCACCATCATTTGTAATTGGGGCGGGTCCCATTTATTTACTTTGAATTATATCTATCAGATGACATCGATTGTGTGAGTGGTCACATGTTGTCTGATTGAATGAGTGTACACATGTTGTGATTTCAGAATCGGATTGCAAAAATGAGATTTCTTTTCCCTTTCAGCCCGAAATGCATCGTACGTCATAATCGTTGATCTCTACTCATCCAATGCTCGCTGGCAAGCACTATCATGTGTGGCAGGTCCCATTTATTTACTTTGCATTATATTTATCGGATGACACCGATTGTGTGAGTGTTCACGTCACCATGTGTTGTCCGATTGAATGAGTGTACACGTGTCATGATTTTGGAATAGGATTGCAGAAATGGGATTTCTTTTCCCTTTCAGCCCGAAATACATTGTACATCATTGATCTCTGCTCATCCAACGGTCTCCAGAAATACAGTTACACATAACACCATACGCCAAAAATTTATTAAATTTAAATAAGATTAAATATTGAAACTATCTAATATAAAAATAACTTTTTAAATTTAAAATATTGCAATCACAGATAACTGTCTAATACACTAATTATTTATTAATTTATTACTAACCATACTTTATAAAATTCTTTAAAATATTACAATTCCACATTCGCATTCGCACACATGACACATAATGATAATTACATTTGTCATTGACATGGAAAAATTAAGTTAATACTCTTAAATAAATCACACACATACATTAAACATTGTTACATTTTTTTGGTTCATAATACATATTATATGATATCACAGATTGACACATCGATTTGGCAATGTGAATGGGCATATAATTTATAATTTATTATTTATCAAAAGTAAAATCTAAGGTCTAAGGTCTTTAGATTTCTTTACAAAATTGCAATTAAACAATATGAAGTCTTCAGATTTCTTTACAAAATTGCAATTAAGCAATATTACGCAGACAATCTATTATCTCACACACTGATACGAGTCTCATTTCTGAAGGAAGATAGAAAAATCACAATAATTATAAGAGTCGAACAACAAAATTTTTATTAATTATTTTGTAAATTTACATCACTAATATTATAATATACTTTATAATTATAGAGTTTAATAGTTAACTTTAGACAATAGTCGCACCATAAACACCTACAAAATGGGAAGTATGTTTACCCACAAAATGGGAAGTATCCAAATAGTTACAAAATTTGCTGCCACAAGGGCACTGGTTGATCATATAAGAAAAAACAAAAAAACCAAAATGAAATGCGTAAACCCATTTCAAGAACATAAACACTAAGGGTCTTCATCTCCATCCCTATCTAAGAAGAATTGTTTGCTGAGGATAATCTCCCCGAATTCATCGAACCAGTTGTAGTTTGTCTCCTCGAAGTCGTCGAGGTGAAACCACTTCCGAAGGAAGTCCCTCCCCAGCCGCGCCCACTTCTGATGCCGCATCAGTTGCCTTTCATTAAGGTTCAGTAGGAAGGGTTGTCTTTCCACATTGCTACCTTACTGGATAATCTTTTCAATTTCATTAGCCCAAGGGATACCCAACCCCGGTTCTGCGAAGACAACGACTTGGACGTCGTCCACCAAAAAATTATCCTTGAAAACATTCTGCAAAAGCATAAGCATGTCTACCTTCTCTCGCCTGATATTGAGAAGAGACTCCAGGAAGCGGGATGTAATGTCCGTGCTGATGTGGTATCTCTTCTCGTTGTGAATGAACTCATGGCCGAGCACCATCAACACAACATTGTTAATGAAAGAGCCCACTTCCTTGCAAATGGAAGTGATTACTTCATCTGGTATCCTACCCAAAAAGGGCTTTTTCTCATCAGTGGATGTAGTTCTCAACCTAATTGGTGTGTCCATCTGTGCCTAACTTAAAACCTAAATCTTCAAACTACACAAAAAATTGAAATTTGAGTGTCGACGCTGAAAGGCAAAAGCAAATTGAAATTGACAAAGAAGCAAGCAAGAATGTCTATTAATAGCCCTGTGAATCCACATCTTCCATATCATTAGGTAAATAATTCCCATTAATGCATTAATGTAGGAGTGTGGGAAATTACTAATATAGTCAGTGGTCACTATACTAATAACTAGAGTTTGTACTAGTACAATTTTGGAAACCATGCAAATTGCCTGATGGCTAAAGATTGTCAGTTTCACTTTGAAAAGACATTCATTTTGAGAAACTGTGCCTGAGATAAAACTCTAGCCATTGATCTACATCAATCAATGATCTTGAATAATACGTTTACAAATTAGGGTTCTAAATAAATAGTTTTAAGGTATGTGTCGACAATATCAGTGCTTATAGTTGATAGTATAATGTACATACCACGTGTAGTTGCCAAATGTACATACCACTTGCAGTTGCCAGTGACAATGGACAACTCCACTACCAAAGAGGCAATATTAACTCGATGTGACTAGTAGTCCAAAAATTGTAATTATTAGATGTTTTATGTATCACCATTTGGCATTTGCTAATTTTAGATTTTAGTTTTACTTTAAAGTTTAAAGAATAACTACTTTAAAATTTCATAATTGGACAGTCGCACAGTCACACATGTGACATGATACATGCAAAAGTCAAGTTATATTACTGTTAAACAAATAACATGCTGTCATACATTACCAATTTAACATTTGTTTGGTTCATTTTCAATTTCACAAATTATAAAATCACATATGTCATGATTCACACATACATATTTTATAATTAAATCCATAAAAACAAACTGAAATGAAGTTGCAAACTTTTCATTTATATTTTCTATAAATTTACAATATTCAGAATTTCAGACTTGGAGACTTTCACTTGAAGTCCTTACAAAACTTTAAAGACAAAACCTACTATAGTGAAAATTTCAAAATTTGTGGAGGCCATAGGGACACAACACTAAGGATTTTCCCCTATGTCTAAGTAGAACTTTCCAGAGATGACAAGCTCTGCAAATTCATACAACCATCCGTAGTCCACCAAGTCATCCAATATAATCCATTTGTGAAGAAAATCCCTACCAATTTGCACCCATTTCCTATGGTGCGTCAACTGCTGAACATCCAGTTTCAAAAGAAAAGGTTGAATGGCCACATCTTTGTCTAACTCAAAAAGCTTGCGTATATCACTTGCCCAAGGGATCCCCACCCCTAATTTTGCATAAACAACAACCTCAACAATGTCACCCAGGAATTCATGTTTGAATAACTTCCTTAATAGAAGGAGCATATCCATCTTCTCTCCCCCGAGGTCCAAAAGAGATGCCAAAAAATGGGATGTAATGTCCATGTTAACTCGGTACCTATCAACATTTTTCAAAAATTGACGGCCCAACACCATCCTCACAACCTCATTTGTGAAGGCTCCAAACTCCTTGAAAATTGATTCAAGGTTTTGGTTTGAGATTGGGCCCAAAAAATCCTTTTGTTCCTCAGCAGATGTGCTTATCAAATGGATAGGAGTGTCCATCTTCAAAAAACAACCACCACAATATCTGAAATTATACTAATACAACCTAAAAACCAAAACTAGAGGCAATCTTCCAAGGACTAGCAAAGGAAGACCCAAACCAAGGGAGAATTGAAGAAGAAGGAAGCGTAGATCATCTATAAATAGCCCTTAATTCTTTCTCTAACCTAATTAATTCATTTGTCCTTCAAAATTCTGTAAATCTTTCATATTAAAAGCACAAGTGTGTGAAATTAGAAATACCCAAATTTAGTGTCACTGATAAAACATTTCTTTTGTTAACGACAAATGTGATACATTATCAGCCGTCCACCTAAACAGATGTAATACTTGATACGTTTAAATAATGATGCGATTATGTGATGTTGCATTAATTAGACAATAGTTATGGTGCAGATTAATTAAACTTCAGCCATTCATCTAGGATCATCAAACGGTCTCAAATAAGACATTTAACATTATAAAATGATGGATGTTACTGTTGGGTTGTGTGTCGATGTAAATTTTTGTTCTTATGGATACCAACATGTGTTTAATATGAAAATAAGTTATATTAGTTGGCGTTGGTCCACATGACACATTGACAAGTCCCATCTTTTGAAAATCGCCAATAAAATATTTATTTTTCCCATACTTAATGATAGATTAGCCAAAAAAAAATATTTTTTTTCAAAAGGCACATAAAATTCGCCAGCACAATTTTTTTTTTCCCTTTAACAAAAAATCATTCGCCTCATATATTATAATGTATTTACTTCAAAAGAAAAAAATTCGCCTCACACTTGATATATATTTTCCCCACATTAATGTATTATTCACCGGGATTTTTTGGAATTTTCTTTGGGCAGGGAAAAAATCGCCTTCGCCCTTATATTATTTTCCTAATTTGGAAAAAAAATTTGCCATCATCAAAAATATTTTTCCCGTAAATTAATGTGCAATTCACCAGGATTTTACACTTTTTCCTTGGAGGGGGTTTCTTAAAGTTATCCCTGATTTACATTAGAATTTCTTGAATGTTCTTTCAATAGGTTACAAACTTTTGCTTGAATTTTATTTCAATAGGTAACATATTCAAGTTTATATTGTTTTTGATTGCAGGAAAAATAGGTTTTAAATGGGGACCCGAAACCCCTTACAAGCTAGAAATAGAGATAAGACAATGAAGCACCCAAAAAAGAGACAAGACTGGAAACCAGTATGTAGAATAGCTAACAACAAAAAATAGGAATGAAACCAAAAGCCAGAAACCCGCAAAAAAGACCAACCACTAAGCCCAGAAACCAGAGCACTAGACCAGCTCCTTACAAGCCTCAGCGGCTTCTTGCTTCGCTTAAGATATCTTCTTTATCACAGCATTGAACTCAGAGTTCCTGGATTCTATCATGAATTTTCTTCTTTTGAGCTGATCTCGTGCGTTTTTCAGGGCCTTCATCTTCCAGGTTCTCAGTAATGTCCTCTTGTTTGTTACCTGGCAACCCAGTATCTAGCTCTGCCTTTATGGTCAGGAAACAATCCATGGCCAAACCCATAATGTTGTTGTAATCTAGCATATATTTTTTCATAGTATTCTCCATGCTTTCCATTCTGGCCTGTAACTGCTGGAAATTATTGTCCTCATCATTGGTAACCTTGTCCTCCTTGGTGTTAGGGCCAGACTCCATCTGAGTCTGTAGAGTATCCACCTTAGTAGCAATGGAGCAATACTTAAGGTGTAAGTTATTGATCTCCTGGAACACCCATTTCATTAACCGAAAGGAGTACATTGAGGATGCTTTGGTAGTTTGGAGAAACCCAAAAGGAGGATCAATCTTATCGTCCATGTCATCCTTAAGTAATTGAACATTTCTTTCCTGTAGGTCCACATACTTGATAAAAGGAATGTTTCGAGAGTTACCAGAGACATTGTCTTTCTCCTTCTCAGGTGAAGTCGACTCCTTGACAGGGGAAATGTGCTCCACCTCTGTAGCTTCCTTCTGAGTATCTTGATCACAACCCATAACCACTTCAAGCTTCGACAAGATCGGTACATCATGGTCTTCAGAACTATCATACTCAACCAAAATAGGCACTTTTTGACCTTCCTCATCCTCCTTATCCTCTCTATTTTTCTTGCAATCCAAAATTTTATCTTTGTCCATAGAGCCCATCACTTCCTCATCTGTGTTATCATTCTCCTCCGAAATAGAGTTCTAAACCAAGGAAGTAGAGTAACTATCTTCCTCTGTAGAATCAGCCATATTGTCATAGCCTTCCACACTATCTGCAGAGGTATCCGTATCTATGGTAGTCTCCTTCTCCTTCTTAAGTTTTTTGCCTGTAGAACTCTTGTCTTTCTCATTCCCATCCCTAATTCTCTTTTTTCCCGAACCAGATTTGGACGAGGTTAAGACAGGGCTAGCCCTAGACCTCTTCTTAATATGTTCTACAATTAAAAGGATCAACCCTTCATGTAGAATGGGTTTCTTCTCCTTTTTCTTGTACTGGACAATGCTAGAGCGGAGAGATTGTAAAATAAAGAAAGGTAGAGAGACCCTAATTTTATGTCGAAAATGACAGAGCAAAACAAAGTGGTAAGAATGGGCTCTTTTAAACCTACCGTCTAGGGTAACATACTCCATGATCTCCACCATAATAGAAGCCCAAATATCTTTGAATGAATCCACATCATAGCATCCCCCAGACTCTTTAACAAGGCTTTTTTTCTCCTCCTTACTCTTGGGAAAGCGCCGAATTGCCTTTCAAGAAACCTTACTGTCCTAAAAGAAATTTATGCCCTTCATGCTGAGCCCAGAGATCTCTGCTATAAAATCCTCCGTGATATTAACAGTAATTTCCGCTATGGTCACCGCCCCATTTTTCCAGGAATCCAAAAATAATTTAGTAGCACTGTCTTTAGCCCCATGCAATCTTTCCATGTAAGTAGTAAGACCACCCTTCTCAAGAATGTCCCAAGCTTCCAGTATTTTTTTCCATTTTATGCAGTCCTTCAGCTCTTTGCTATTAAGCCATCCTCCCATGATCACACAATTCTCAGAAAAGGAAGGAAACACAGAGAGAATACAGTAATTCTAAAAATTGGAAACTTTGAAGTTAACAAGGGTTAACTCGTGTCTATAATTAGTGTTCTTGGAAAAGAAACCACTTTTCATTCTCATTTCCCTCTAATTTTTTAAAATGTGTCTAATCATCTGATTTCAATAGGTAACATATTCGAGTTTATATTATTTTTGATTGCAGGAAAAACAGGTTTTAAATGGGGACCCAAAACCCCTTACAAGCTAGAAATAGAGATAAGACAATGAAGCACCCCAAAAAGAGACAGGACTGGAAACCAGTATGCAGAATAGCTAACAACAAAAAATAGGAAAGAAACCAAAAGCCAGAAACCCGCAAAAAAGACCAACCACTAAACCCAGAAACCAGAGCACTAAACCAGCTCCTTACAAGCCTTAGCGGCTTCTTGCCTTGCTTCAAATATCTTCTTTATCACAGCATTGAACTCAGAGAGTTCCTGGATTCTGTCATGAATTTTCTTCTTTCGAGCTGATCTCATGCATTTTCTGGGGCCTTCATCTTCTAGGTTCTCAGTAATGTCCTCTGGTTTGTTACCTGGTGACCCAGTATCCAGCTCACCCTTTATGGTTAGGAAACAATCCATGGCTGAACCCATAAAGTTGTTGTAATCTAGCATATGTTTTTTCATAGTATTCTCCATGGTTTCCATTTTGGCTTGTAACTGCTGGACATCATTGTCCTCATCATTGGTAACCTTGTCCTCCCTAGTGTTAGGGCCAGACTCCATCTGAGTCTGCAGAGTATCCACCTTAGCAGCAATGGAGCGATACTTAAGGTGTAAGTTCTTGATCTCCTTGAACACCCATTTCATTAACTGAAAGGAGTACATTGAGGCAGCTTTGGCAGTTTGGAGAACCCCAAAAGGAGGATGAATCTTATCGTCCATGTCATCCTTAAGTAATTGAACATTTCTTTCCTATAGGTCCACAGTCTTGATAAAAGGAATGTTCCAAGAGTTACCAGGGACATTGTCTGTCTCCTTCTTAGCTGAAGTTGACTCCTTAACAGGGGAAATGTGCTCCACCTCTGTAGCTTCCTTATGAGTGTCGTGATCACAACCCATAACCACTTAAAGCTTCGGTGAGATCAGTATATCATGGTCTTCAGAACTATCATACTCAACCATAATAGGCACTTTCTGACCTTCCTCATCCTCCTTCTTATCCTCTCTGTTTTTCCTACAATCCAAAATTTTATCTTTGTCCATAGAGCCCATCACTTCCTCATCCGTGTTATCATTCTCCTCCGAAACAGAGTTCAAAACCAAGGAAGCAAAGTAACTATCTTCCTCTATAGAATCATCCATATTTTCATATCCTTCCACACTATTTGCAAAGTTATCTATATCCATGGTAGTCTCCTTCTCCTTCTCAAGTTTTTTTCCTGTAGAACTCTTGTCTTTCTCATTCCCATCCCTAATTCTCTTTTTGCCCGAGCTAGATTTGGACGGGGTTAAGACAGGGCTAGCCCTATCCCTCTTCTTAATATGTTCTATAATTAAAAGGACCAACCCTTCATGTAGAATGGGTTTCTTCTCCTTTTTCTTGTGTTGGACAATGCTAGAGTGGAGAGATTGTAAAATAAATAAAGGTAGAGAGACCCTAATTTTATGCCGAAAATGACAGAGAAAAACAAAGTGGTAAGAATGGGCTCTTTTAAACCTACCATCCAGGGTAACATACTCCATGATCGCCACCATAACAGTAGCCAAAATATCTTTGAACGAATCCACATCATAGCATCCCCGAGACTCTTTAACAAGGATTTTTTTCTCCTCCTTACTCTTGGGAAAGCGCCAAATTGCCTTTCGAGAAACCTTACTATCCCAGAAGAACTTTATGCCCTTCGTGCTGAGCCCAGAGATCTCTTCTATAAAATCCTCCATGATATTAACAGTAATTCCTGCTATGGTCACCGCCCCATTTTTCCAGGAATCCACAAATAATTTAGTAGCACTGTCTTTAGCCCCATGCAATCTTTCCATGTAAGTAGTAAGACCACCCTTCTCAAGAATGTCCCAGGCTTCCAGTATTTTTTTCTATTTTACGCAGTCCTTTGGCTCTTTGTGGTTAAGCCCTCCTCCCATGATCACACAATTCTCAGAAAAGGAAGGAAACACAGAGAGAATACAGTAATTCTAAAATCTGGAAACTTTGAAGTTAACAAGGGTTAACTCATGTCTATAGTTAGTATTCTTGGGAAAGACACCACTTTCCGTCCTCATTTCCCTTTGACTTTTTAAAATGTGTCTAATCATCATAGCTTCTCAAGGTGCGCCCAATCTACCCTCATGCTTCGGGATCTGTCAAAGGCCAACTTGGCTTTGATATCGACGGTCAGATTTGTATAATTGTGCCAAATCACGATGTCCCTGGCATTAACCGTGAAGTTGGCCAACTCGTCAGCAGTACCATTCACCTCCCTATTCGAGTTTATATTGTTGTACTTTACTCTCATTTGTCTAGCCTCCAAATTCTACATTAACCATATTTTCTTCTAAACAACACTATGAATGTTATGAAATGTTACATTTACAATGCAATTTCAGAAAGATGTGCATTCTCAAGTAAATCTATATATGTGTGTTTGTGTCATCCTTTGGTTGGTATGGATATTGTTTTGTGGGTGTGAACTTTCTATTTTGGCAATCATCTAAGCTACCCTTATAGTATTAGATGCAAACTTGATGCATTCATATCCATAGTTTGGTTTCATTCCTATGCTAGCTGTCTTGAATTCCATCATTCAAATACAATATTCTAGAGCACAAAGTTGTAATCCATTTTTACGAACCACAAAATCTCTGTAATTTTAAGAAAAGAATAGCCAAGAAATTCCTGTGATCTCAATCGCATATTCAAGTAAAAACCCCTGAAGGAACATAGACCCACTCTTCTCTACAACATAATCAGTGAAAGCTATGACCAAACCTTGTGAAGGAAAAATTAGCGGCGATCGAAAGTAGTAGAAATGGAAAATTCACACCCACAAAACACTCAATGTTCCTGTCCATTGATTTTTGTGTTATCTAAAGTTTCATGTATATAGAATGATACCTTGTTTATTACCACTATTTAATCCAAAACAATGACTTGAACAGAATGTTTTAAGGAAACATAAGAAAAGAATTTAGGCAACTCTAATGATGATCAATTTAACATTTCTATGTGAGCTGTATGTTCAACTTATTTTAGCATGTGGAAAACACTCACTCAATATATAAACTGCTTGTAATGTACTTTACAATTTACCATGCAACCAAACCTGAAATAATCATTTTATATAAACTATCTATAACGTACATTGAAATTGACCATCCCCATTATAAGTTGCTCCTCCATTCTCACTACTTGGTTCCACTTTAATGATTTGACTCTTTATTTTTTTGCATCCCTCTAAAAAACACTTTTCATGCCAACCAAAGACAAAAGAAATACATTCCATTGAATGCACACTTACGCCTATCAGTTTGCAAACATCCCAAATTTTTACCAGAAAAAAAATAAAATTGACTATGTTCTCTGGTCTAACCTAACCATACTTCATCTCTCTCACTTGCACCCAAAAACATTTCTCCATACCAAACAACGGAGAATATACCTACATGACATTGAATGACAATAAACAACATTACCCACCTAGCGATGTGTCTTTCCTCAAGAAGCAAGTGTGAGTGCCGACTATGGTGTACCCACCAGGGAAGACTCTAATTTGTCTATCCTCAACATTCCATATCTTCCATATTAAATTCGATCTTTAAAATATTGAATTTGAATGATGCAACTCAAGATAGCTAGCACAAGAAACTGATGAAGATTTCATTTCTAACGTGTATAGTGATGAAAGGATTTTTTATTCTCATTGCAACTTAGCGTAGCCATATTGAGTTTGTTCTTTAAAATATTGAATTTAAATAATGGAAGTTAAGATAGCCAGCATAGGCAACAACCAAAAATTGCATTTCTAAAGTGTATACATCTCTAACTTTGTTGTAGATATAATAAAATTTCTAACTTTATCATTTGAGTAACCCTTATTTGGTTACATAATTACTTAATGAATAGATATCCATGGTTTGGTTTACTGCATGTGCTACCTATATTGCCTTCCATCAATAAAATATAATAGTCTAAAGAATAAATTAGAAATCTGTTTTAATAGATTAAAAAACTTATGTAATTTTAATAGAAGTAAAAGATGCAAGTAATATTATAGAGAACAAATTTATCCATGGTGTGGTTTCATGTCTGTGCTGGATATCTTGACTTCCACATTCCAAAGAACAAAGTTGAAACCCATTTTGACAAACCCAAAAGACTCTACAAAAATGTCTGTTTATGTCTATCAACTCTATTTTTCAAGAAAATTTAATTCCTAATTTTATCCAGAACAAAATCGAATTTGCAGACCACAATGCATGGTTTTTTACCAACAAAAAAACCAAGAAATCTTTGTAATTTTGAACACATGCACTTTCTATTTGTAGAGCACAATGCAGGGTTTTTTAGCACAAGAAAAGCTGAGGAGAATTAGAGCATACTTTGTTTTCAGCCGCCAACCACTATTTCCCAACTATATTTTTATTTTGATATTAAAAGAAACCAAAATTAGGGGGTTGTCCCATTACAAACCAAGAGAGAACACTGCAGAGAAACTACTGTCAGAAAAATTTCAGTAGAATAAAAACCACCTAAACTTTCCTCTATCAAAAACTATAAACTTACTGATTAAGCTAAAACTATAACCATCTAAACCACCATAGCTTAAGAGAGTCTTAATAAACACCATAGCATGCCACAGATGGCTGTAATAGGTAGATTTTGTACCAAACCAGCTAGAAGAAAACACAACAAAATAAAGATAGCTGTAGCCAAGAAGGCCACCCGACGCACCAAAAAAGAAAGACCCTGCAAAATGCATTACATCTTTTTACTATGGCTAGCCTTGGACAACATCATTCTTGCCCAGACTTCATTCTTGGACAACATCATTCTTTCCAAGTACATTTTGTTTCTCCTATGCGGATGTTGCTTTTGTTTTCATCATTTGTAGGTATCTGGTGTTCTTCTAAATTGGAGTCCTAAATTCCAAGCTCGAAGATAACCCAACAAATTTAACATTCTCTATTTTTCTCCATCAAGTACTATTTTCAATAATACTTTGTTACAAGATTGGAATTTCTAGATTTCCAAATGAATCTTATTTGTCATAATAATGGAAATGTTTATGCACCACACATAATACCCTGCTTATTAAAATTATTAATTAAATCTAAAATAATAATTATTTATTTAAAAAATGAAATCCACTCAATATATTTTCTTCATTAATAATTATAATACATGGGCATTTACGATGTTGCATAGACAATGATGATACTTACTAACTTTCTTCACCAATTTCATTCATTTAAATTTATCTTTCCGTGGTTGCACCTTTGTTATAGCAATTAAAAACACCGATACATATCTGCAAGTGAGGAAGACAAAAACAACATCCACATAGGAAAATTGAGCACATCTTTTCTTATTATAACACTATATAATACACTTTAGCTATTTCTATTTCTAATACATGTTATACGAACCACCATAGCCG
The DNA here is from genome assembly GCA_018584345.1 of Thuja plicata. Classification (NCBI taxonomy): domain Eukaryota; kingdom Viridiplantae; phylum Streptophyta; class Pinopsida; order Cupressales; family Cupressaceae; genus Thuja; species Thuja plicata. The sequence goes on from MU224988.1 coordinate 1,039,045, forward strand.
CTCGAGTAGGTGTGCAAAGGTGAACAACTATTTGGAAATGACTAATTAACCTAAACAGTTGCGCCTCCACAATATTTGCATCGAACCATAAAAAATCATAACTACATATTGAAAACTGGAGTGCAGATCCAAGATGCCTTGATCCCATGGAGATGGGTATGTAGGCAGACTGAAGGGCAAAGGAAGCTACCAGTATGCAGGCTTCTTGGATATTGTTTTTTTTATATCGGATATATATTTTACTGTCGTATTTTGCATTGCTATCAAATCATTTTCTTACCCCCTTCTGATGATGGAGTCCTTCACCACTAAAACCTTTACCGGAAAATGATAGCATCCATGACCATGCATTGCCCACATTTTCCATGACCATATATCCTTTTTCTTCTTGACCTTGTTCTTAGAATGTGGTTCACTAGATATACTGCCCTTCCCAGATACATTCTCCTTTCCTTTTCATTTCCACATGCATCACATGAACAACAAACTGCTTCTCAGAAAGTTGTTATTAATAACATTGTATCCTACATCGTTACTTGTTTTTTTTCCCCACCATTCCTCCCTTTTGCACACTTTTCTTTTCAATAGAATCTATTAACATATCTACAACTTTACATATAATGCAAATAAATATATTGATGCATTTCACTTCCTTAATTTCCTCTTTTACACTTGTTTGTGCTTTCGTATATTACTTGGCTTCGTGTTATTTTATTCATTTCAAATTAAATCTTCGTGCCTGCATCATTGTTATAGCAATTTAAAACAATAACACATAGCTACAAGTGAGGAGAAAAAAACAACATCCGTATAGGAAAATTGAGCATATCTTTTCCAACCATAACACTATGTGAAACACTTTCACTACTTCTAATAGATTCTATAGGAACCACCGAAGCCATCGAGTGGGTGTGCGAGGGTGAAGAGCTGGTTGGAAACAACTAATGCCCCAAAAGGGTTGTTCTTCCACAACTGTTACATCGAAACATAACAAAACCAAAACTACATATATCAAAAATGAGAACGCGGATCCAAGGTGCCTTGATCGGGTGGATACAGGTATGTTGGCAGTCAGGTAGGTGAAGGTAGCCTCTAGTACACAGACGTCTTGGATATAGATTTATTTTTTACACGTGACATTTTATATCTTCTCTTTATAACATTGGTATTAGATCAATCTCTCCACCTTCTTAAAATCCTGTAGCACACCACTCAAACTTTTATACATCGAGGGCATCCCTGTCCATGCATTGGCCACCTTCTCTGTGCACATTTTTCCCTTGTGTTCTCAGCCTACTTTTCCCAGGCACACAAAAGTTGGACCAACCAAAAGTTATCAATGGTAAGCTTCGCATACCCAGCCAAAATAATGCACACTTCCTTTAGCAAGGTAAGACTGCAAACTTTACAACAATTGCTTCTCAAATTTTAATTTCCTAAATTAATTAGCATTGTTCAATATGTCAAGTTTATTTATATCTTCTTCTATTATACAACGCATAAATACTAAATGTTCTTTCACTTTCGTAGGTTGCAATTTCTGAAGACACTGAAAAATTACAGCCACCAACCCCTTTGTAGATTCCAGTAGGAATGTTTTAAAAAAAAAACTTCCTATCAATGTTGTTGTTTGACAAATCTTGACTACTTTATTCCACTTTGATGGTTTCTCTTATACAACTCTATTTCCAACACAATGTATTCATTGCAATTATAATAGTTCATTCATTTCCCTTCGTTTAGTTGGTCTCTTTTATTACTTTGACCTTTGTAGTTTTGATTAATTGCCTATCCATGAAATATTGCACGCAAAAAAGCATTTAAATGCTACTGCTAGTATCAATAGTAGGGATCAATAATCACTCTAAATTGTAGCCATAATCACAATAATTTTTTCTGATGTAATAGCCTACCAATTATATTAACTATAATTCTAAAAAATTAATATCATTATATATATAAATATTAATTCAGGTTACGAAGAGCAGGACTGGGGCACAACTAGCAGCCTGGATACAACAGCAATAACAAGGAATACAAATAAGGGCTGTAAAGGCATCTACCATATAGTATATTGACATGAAATTTAATCCTTGACTGAGACCAAAGTAATTTAAGCATTATCTGTCCCATCAAAGAAAGAAATGGAGAAACAGAACCGTAAAGCGAGACCTGTGGTCAAGAAAGAGTGGTATAGCTCTAAGCCACTCCAATCCACTTGATTATACATATAGATATAGATGTTATCTTTGGAACTCAACTCCCATTGGGTTTCTGCTTGGCGCAGTCCAGATTAGGCCCGGAGCTCACTTGCAACATATCACAATACCTCTTGTAAAAACCTATGCGATTGTATTTGATTAAAAGTTCAAAAGTTGAAATCTCTGTAATTAAAAGTTCAAAATTAAGAAATATCAATTTCACCAAATTTATCTAGACACAATATGATTTCATCACAGACTTTACGTTTAACGTCAATGCCCATCAATTCAACTTCAACAATAAATCAAAACCAATTAATATATTTCCCTTTTTCATTCACAAACCCAAAAATAAAAAACCACCAAATCCATATATTCTTTTTCAAATCAACTTGGACTTTCTAATGAGACGGATGCACATAAGAGATTAAAGCACTTGGCTCTGATTCTAGCAAAGGGTGCCAATGGGACTGGGAGCTTAAGCAGCTGAAGTAGTTCGCAGACTCATGGGATGTGTTAAGTTTGTTGTACCGGTTCTACCTACATTTACAGATATAGATTTGACCAGAGCACTTCTTGCAAGTCGCAGAAATGAGCAAGATTTGATGTTAGATTGCAAATGATAAACAATATCTCTAATGTTATCCTCAACTAGCCTATCTGCTTCATCTAGAGTTGGGCACCTGCAGAAGGGATAAATCATAACAATTCAATCTATGTTCATTATGAATGTTCCATCTCATAAAATTCATGTTACAAAGTTCAAAATAAACATGACTTTCTTATTTAGCTACAAAATTTCATTAATGATTATTTTAGATGGTCTCTCAATAAGAAAATTCACAAAAATAATAAGTATATTCTTTAGATTTCCATTACAAATCAGTAAATTGTACCTGGCTATCTAAAATAAGTGAGTGCATCTCAATAATAATAACTAATTCACAAATGAATCAAAGGTCAAGCTATGTAATAGTAGAAAGGATTAGTTGGTTAAACTTGCAAACAAGAGACATCACGTGCAACACCAAATCCATAGTTTCCATCATCCCCTTCATCTATGAATTGCGAAAATACACTAATCAAATTTTTCTTGCTTATGTTGATAGTAGAAGTTGCATAGTGCAGCACCTATAATAGAAAACTAGCAAACAATGTCACGCTCTTGAACATCACAAACTTTTGGAAATAAATGTTTGAGAAAGACAAACAAATAAACAAAATGAATACTAACCTTTGGCTAGTGTCATTATGGTAGAGAAAGCTCCAATAAGTTCTTAGAGAAAAAATAGTAGCCATCTAGACTTCTATACCTTCCTACCTACTTCTATAGCTTCCCACTTACACAACTTGATAACTAAGTGTAGATTGTAGCTTCATAACAAATTCTAATAGGAAAGAATTTAAGATAATATATTACTTAATGCTTACTAAAAGCTATATCATTCATCATTTTATAAGTCTATACAAATAATGAGAATTTGATTTTCCTTAAGTCCAAGAGTACACTGTAAGCATTCCATCTATCGAAACAATCAATCTCTTCCTTAAAACCCATTATAGTCATTGGCAAGGCCAAGGAAAAACTTTCCAATGACAAGGGATGGACTGTATAAAACTATCCCTTTATATGATAAATTTGAAAGCATTCACCTAAATATTTCACTTGGAGATATTTAGCATTGGTTATTTAGACCTTTGCCTTTAAAAATTCACAAGTCTAAATTGATAAATAGATAAATTTCCATACTCATTATCCAATTATTTTATATAAAATGTGTTCAAGTCATAAATTTAATCTAAATCAAATGTTATTAGTAAATCACATGGTTTTTTCACGATTATTTGTATACATGATGTATCTACATTTTATTTCAAATTAAGGGTTTTATTAGTTATAAAATATTTATTTTGTAACATTGATAAATTCATTTGTAGACTTAAAATCTTCAAGGTGAAATTCAGACCATCATACTTTTCTTCAGTTGAATTATATTGAATAATCAAGTTTCTATGGGAAGGTGTAGTGTTTGAAGTTATTTCAAGCTTTAAATTCTTGGATTTGAAATGATATCAAGCTTGGAATCAAGGGCTAAAGATGAGCATCATATTGAAAAATCTTAGCTATTGGGAGTTTAAAAGTCTTATGAGATTCCCCATGAAGGCTATTTGATTTAATTTTCTTTGAACTTGTAGTAAAAAAATTGCATATAGTTTGACCTTGAGGCAAAAATCATTATGTAGTTAATTCAAACATCTCATCCCAAATTTGTCCTTAGAATGGTGTTAATTTTAGTATCATATTTATCACTAAAATATATTTTTTGTACAATGATTAATCAACCTAGTTCAAAAAAATACTTGAAAAAAAGCAATTTAGCAAACAAGGATAAATACATTAACTAAGAACCTTAGAAAAATAATACGCAAACTTACAAAGGTAATAGCTATCTCTAAAGCTCATAGGATGAAAATTAAAGGAAGTATTCCACAAATCCACTACCTCAAGGAACCAAAGGAAACCATGAAACCAACAAAACAAAAAATCCTTAAGAAATATGAACTTTAATAATCAAACCAAATCATTATAGAATTTTTTAAGAAACTATGATTAAAATTTAGGACCATTTTAACAAAAAATGCTAATCTCCAAGAAGACATAAAATCTGTCACTTTTCAAAAGGGAGATAAGATAATGAAATCCATCACACATGTTGTCCTCCTCTTACCTAGATCACGTCATTTCTGTAGAGAAATAAGAATGACCTAGGCCTCCATTTTATTATTAGAGCCAAGCCTCATAATAGAAGAGGAAAAAAGATATAAACCAAGTGATCACTATCTAGATCAACTTGACCAACCCTAGTTTCCCACTACACCCAAGTTTCTAGAAGAATTGGGCCATCATTGTTAATTTTTTCAAAAAAAATCAATAGAGGATGAAACCATATACCCACTAGTTCACCAAATTTGAAGATTTGGTGCTAGACCCAAAACGAGAAAATCTAACAAATGGACCAGATCTAGTTGCTTCAAAATCATAATCACAAGGAGCTAAGACTTCTATAAGATTTTCTCCACAAGAAATATAGCCATAAATTCTTCTTTTATGGGTTCTAAAGTTTTCTTCCAAACATTCCTAATGAGACTTTGATGAACTTGGGATATCTAGAAATATGACATACTCAACCAGCACAAAAATTAGACAAAGAAGTAGCATGATGTAGAGGCCAATTCTATGTGCCACCACTACCTCCAATGAAAATTAGGAAAGTATCACTTTAAGAAAATATAAGGCACACATTCCTTAATAAACGATTAAAGAACACATCAATGAAAGGAAACCCTCTCTTTATTATGTTATGATAGGTAAGATATTTATTCTGACAAAGAAGCCAGATGAACAAATTACATTTATACTAAAACTTATAATTATAAATCATCTTCCATGTACCCAACTTATTCATAATATAAATTATAGTACACTTTAGTCACTAAATAAACACCTTCAGGATCATAGTCGTAAGCAAGACCATTAGCCCCATCTAGAAAATAATTTGCTTGATCTATCAAAATAGAAGATAAAGTTTCTCAAGCATCTAACTCTACCCCAAAGGCCAATCAATTAAATCTTTATAGTAATAAATGAAAGATTCTCCCATAAAGTGAGAATTTTTAAATTTTAACACTTTAGACAAACAAGAATAATTTTTTTTTATATAAAAAGTAGTAGATGGGGAAGAAAGTGAGAATCGAGGGATGAAAATCCCATGATTCATGAACCTATCCAAAATATAGAATTTTGGCCATAATTCACAATATATATGAGGTCCAAGTTAGCGAGTCATGCAACCTTCTTAATAGTATCCCAAATAATAGACTCTTTTTCAAACCAAACCCATTCTTGAAACCTCTCTAGTGATAAAACTTTGAATAAATATTTATGGCTTAGAAGTTTGCAATGGATAATCTTATTATTTATACCATCTCCAATAAATTATAGTAGCCAAGTTAATGAACTATTCAACTTAGAGGTGAGAGCAAGGTCATGATGGGCCAAGTAGTGGCTCTAAGGAAAGCAACACATTTTTACCTAGTTAATATCTAAAAATGAATATTTGAATTTTACTTTGGGTCAAGTGGAAAGTCAATTTTGATTTTGTAAAAACTAAACCAAAATGGATATTAATTTTCTCATTGTGAAAAATTTATAGGTTGCTCGCAGTAGACGATAGTCTTGCATAACAAATTTATGACCTGAAAATTTGATGTCCATTTTTGAGATCATCATTTGTGCTTTCATCAGCCATAAGATGAGGTGACGTTTTATGTTTTCATTTTCTTAATACATTTTTATTATGACTTTGGTTTCCATTTTTAAATTGTAGGAATTAGTTAAAATTATAATTTTTGATATATTTTGAATTAAGAATAGGTAAAATGGATGAAGAATGTCAAAACCCAAACACTCCTCCACCAAGCCCTCCTCCAATTGAAAAAATGAAAAAATAATAAATGAATTAAATACCATTATAGAAATATATTGTTGACACCCTCAATTTTCTTTAACAACATCCACCTTAGAGGAAATTGTTGTCCATGTTTGAACTCTCACAAGCCAACATGAATGCAGCCGACGAAGAAAACTGTCTCCGAACTCTAACCTAGAAAGGGTTGCATAGAAAGGGTTGCATAACTTCTAGATTTATGATAATAAATATATGATGCATTTTATACCCTTCCCTTATGAACCAAGATAATGTGGTTTCAAAAATCACGAGTCTAACTATGAAGTCTTTTAGCATGAACGTAGACAATGTCCTTAGTGATGAGCCCCCGAGACATTGGGTCCAGCTTCTTATTTCTATTGAGAACACACGAGAAGCATAGACGACCATTAAAATATTGGGGGTCGTCCGATCATTCAGTCCATCAAGTTAATTTTCTCGGGAAACTACTCCTTGGCCCTGCCTGCCTATATAGACGGAAAACTACTGGTGTTGAACACAGGCGAGAAAATGGTGAAGAATCGGTATTCCATTGAAAAGCTCTTTATGATGATCCCAAGCAATTGTTGTTCATTTATTTATATATAAATGGAAGCTAGCAAATCTGACGTGGACGTTGTCCTGAAATAATACTATTTTTTTTATTTTTCTGACTTGTAACAACTGTTTCAATCTATTTAGCCACCTACTCTAAAATGGATGCATGATTCTGTAATTACTCTCGCTAGGTTTTGAGTTCTAACCTATTGTCCCATCCATAGAAACTAATTCATATTAATTTATATTTACGCCGTAGGCGTTCCCTATTTGAGAAAGCCAGGCTGATTTTTCAATCTAATGGTGGAAATTTATGCAGACAGAATGACTACCATTGAAGTCATCTGAAGCGTTGGTTCTTATTTTTTGTCATTATTTGCATCATCTCCACCTGACATTGGAAAAGACATGTGGATGTGGACATCAGAGCAATCCGAAGTGCTTCGGAACTCTATTTATTCAATTTAGTGGTCAAACAATGGAAAGCAGTTTATAATGCATCGTTACCACAAATTCTTTGCTTCTTAGTCTGGACCGCTTTTATAAATAATAATAATAATAACTATAGAAAAATAGCCATCCATTGCCTTTATAATTCGAGCTTTTTCTTTTATTTCGGGATCCCTTTCCTATGTATTATACATAGGTGCAGGTCTTTTATAATAGTCATTCTGTCTGCATAAATTTCCACCATTAGATTGAAAAATCATTACGCCGTAGGCGTTCCCTATTTGAGAAAGCCAGGCTGATTTTTCAATCTAATGGTGGAAATTTATGCAGACAGAATGACTACCATTGAAGTCATCTGAAGCGTTGGTTCTTATTTTTTGTCATTA
>MU224988.1:1052910-1067545 GCA_018584345.1 Thuja plicata
AAGGAGGTGATGGTGAGAGATGGTTGGATAGAGATATAGATGAATATAAAGTGGGAGGATGGGGAAAAACAAATAGAGAGTTAGAGATAGAACAAGAGGTAAATATAGAAAGAGATCTAGGGAGATACAGAGGGAGACATAGAGAGGGAGACATAGAGAGGGAGAAATAGAAAGGAAGAGTTATAAAGATATATAGATGGTGAGATATATTGATACAAAGATAAGGAGATCTAGAGAGGATGAGAATGAGTGACAAACAAAGGGGCACATACTGAAATGACATTTCCATAACTCTACGGCGTTCCCATTGCACACTAAGGTGTGATTGCTAGTTTACTCTCTTTCATGTGCTCGGCCCCTTGCCTTTGACGAAATTTTTTCTTTCCTCCTTATTTGTTAAGGTCAATTAAAAAGTCCATTATATTATACTCATTTATGATTTTGAATAGAAGTAGCTTAAAGTCTTATGCTTCATTTCATTTTAATTGTTTGTTAGTTTAGTATTCTTACAACACTCTTTTTTTAATGTAATTTGTAATCTTTCTCTTTCAAGATAGGTTTATCCTTTTGATCCTTGGATTAATATGGTTGATTTATTTTCCATTTTATGTTTAAATGATGTAATAATGATAAAAGTAAGAATACTAATAGATTTAGTATAAAAATATATAAACAAGATGAAAAATAAGAAGTTCAAATATATAATATTAAATATAGGAGAGGTCACACTATTAGTCACCGAATGAGAGCTTCAAAATAATATGAGATGAAGGAATATAACTATTGGAATAACATTTGTGTATGGAACTAATGGTTACATAAGAAGGGTTGGAATTAGTAGGGTAGGTGGCAATTGGTATGCTAGTAGAAGGGGTAGTAATGTAGAAATGGTAGTAAGAGAGATGAACATAAGAGACAAATGTTATACTAAAAGTAGCAAGGGGTAATGAAAATGGAGAGATCTACAAAGGATGAGAGGAGGAAGGATTGATGCAAAGCAACAAAATGAACCATTATAGTTTTGATGCCATTAAGAATCTAGGTACATTTGAAAGGTTCTCCATGTACAAGCAACAAATTATGCAAAGATGTAGCTAATTATTTGGATAAATAAATTGTCAAATAATTTTTCAGACGAGTAATTGTTCAATAAGAAGAATGTTGTTACTTATCTAAACATATACCATGATTAAATTAAAATTTCTAATTATTCTCACATAAGTAGGAAACTCTTGAGTATCAATGCAAGAAATCATGCGAGAGTTTAAATAAAAATTCCATTGAAAAATTTTAATTAGAGTTTTAGATAAATCATAGAGTAAGCAAATACTAGAATTGTAATGCAAAATTAGATAAATTCTCAAATCATAATCATCCTTAGGTTAAAAAAATTGAATATAAAGCCTAAGGAAATGTAAGAATGGAGGGGTTCACTAAAATGAAAGTATAAAGTGACGTTTTTCTAAATGTTCTAGGTAACACACATTGCACAATCACTCATAACCCACCATAGATAAATGATCTACAAATAGCCAAGTAAAATATATAAATACTTAGATTGTAAATAAATAAACATATAAAGGTGCTTATTAGAACCTTGATGAAAATATGTTATGACAAATGTTAAAAATTATTCATTAGACTATGTGAAGTTATGTAATTTCAAATTTTATCAAAGTGTAATGGGAGTATCCAAATAAATTATGGAATCAAAAGGATAAAAATATAATAAATTTAGATTAGAAAAATTCTAGTTGTAATGAATGTCAAACCATGAAATATGTAGGAATGCTGGGTTCACCAAAAAATATTAAAAAAAAAAAAAGAAAATATATTAAACTAAGCATGCAATTAACCTAAATAACACATTTTGGTCTAATAGAGGTTCGTGAAGGTAATATAAAGGCATGCTTAACAAGAGTTAAAATTAGTAAAGGCAAAAAGGAAAAATTGCTCAATATCATTTTGTGAAATATCTAGAACTTCATGGGGAAAAGAGGATGAAATGATATTGAAAAAAAAGGTGTACACTCATTTGTAATATAATAACTTCAATATCACCATTTCTAACCATTAAGTGAAAAGAATAAAAATTCAAGGGGGCGACACAAAATACCACCTACCCCTGAAAAAAAAGTCCATAATCTAGATACAAATTAATCTCCTAATATAATGAAAAATAAAGAAGTAAATCTACATCATAATGAAGCAATATAAAAAGAACCTTACTTTTATCAAGGATAAATAAACAAGGCCAATCCATTATGTTTCACATATCAACACTCGTAGAAGCCTATGTAATGAGACAATTGAATAGAATATCCCATCCTATAGGAATAAGAACAAAATGAATTGTCAAAATTAGGAACTAGATATACAATATGCATAACAATATAACCCAATTTTCATGAAAGGTTATTACAAATATCTGTATTCAAAAGAGTAGTAAATATGATAGATCTGATACATTTTTTTGAATAGCCACATCAGACGACAGTATAATAGGCTAGAGATTTTATCACTGCACAGGCACATGACCGTTTAATTTTAGTGTGACAATCGTCGGGTCGGATTTTCCTCTTATTCTTTGTTTGCCACCTTTTCCTGTCAACGATCTAATAAAAAACCTTGGACATTGTGTCCTTAGTAGATTGTGTACTCCCATGTATTAATTCAATATATTTACTGCATTATCTTTTAAATTGCCAGGATGTTGGCCTTCTGTGAATTCTATATCTCATCGTCTTGAGTGTGTTGATCGTATATTGATACGTGTCACTGTTAGATTTTGCAAGCACCATTTATCGCACAAAAAATAGAAATAGTGAAAATTGTGAAACATTAATAGTTAGTCCAAATTATCCATATGCAACACAAAGTATGTAGTAAAAATAATACATGCATGGGAAAAATGTCTTTACAATGTTTTCATATGTGTTGGAAAGTTATTTTTATTTATATGAAAGGATTATTTTTATATTAAAAAAGAATAATTTGTATTATTTTTGGAATATAGAGTTTTACAATCTTACCAAGATATTGAAATTGATAGAATTAAAAAGTTATTTAAGTTTAATTAAGAGAAATAATTAAAATAGTTAATCTTATATTATTCAATGAATAGAAATAAAAGTGAAATTTATTTGACAATGAATTATATTATATCAATATTTTTAGTTATTTAAAACTTTTATGTTTATTATTTTTTAAACTATTTTTGTATATAATTCTAAGTTTAAACTTCATACAGTATAATATTAATCCTTTTATAATAAAAACTTCTTAATAATTCAAAGTTTTTAAATATTAAGATAGTTCAAAGAGTTGACTACATCAGTTATACTATTCAAATATGGAGAACTATAGTCAAAAGAGCATGTCCTACGTCAACTATGAGTTGTGCCTAAATTACATACATGAGCTATCAAATAGTAGAAATGATTACAAGTACTTTCACCATATTACATCAATAAAACCAGAAAAATTTATTGCTATGAAACAACTCATCATGTAGCAATAGAATTGTAAGTGGAAGTTGTCTGATCACATTCATATGAACCAACTGCAGGAGGGGTGGTAGTACCAACTTCCCAAAGTTAGAAGCATCTGTCTTTTCGGTTACTTTGTCTTTGGTAGCAAGGTAAAAGTACGAAGCTGTGTTGCACTTGAGGACCATTTTCGTAGTTTCAGATGGAACCATTTTGGCCGAAAGATTTTCGGTCGTACATAAGTGGTGCACATGCAGTGTCATGTGGCGTTGATGTGGAAAAAGTGTTTCGGTCAAAATAGTTTTGACCGAAACTATTAAAATGTTAGAATTATTGGAATGATATATTGAGAGGGGAGGGGTGAATCAGTACCTCTAAAAATTTTTATGTGATTGGCCCATTAACCTTTGTGTCATCAGATTTGTATATTTACCTATCTATCTGTTTATCTTTCTTTATGTATGTGAAATCATAACATAATTTCTTTACATGTATAAACATTCAAGAAACATACATGAAAGTAAATAACACATAACACAAGATATGATATCGCAGAAAACTCCTATTAGGAAGTAAAAACTGCGGTGGGGATGTCACCCACAAAACTTCACTATCTGCAGACCCTGTTAGGAGTATAAGAGTGGGGATCTGTTAGGATCTACTTTGTTTGAAGCTTTAGCAACACTGTTAGGTGTGCACTCTATTAAGAGATTTGTCAAGAACAATTAAGTCCACCTTCTACTAAAGGATTTCTGATGTGATGCACTTGTTAGAATACAACTACATTATAAATGTTGATCTGATAGTATATGAAATCTCTAATTGCTGATAAAAGATCCTATAAAGCTTACAATGTATATGTAATCACCTTGAGTGATTGAATGATACCTTGTCTCTGCTCGTTGGTAGCCTTGTCTATTTTCTTGAGAACTGATATGATCTGTTTCTGAACTTTGCATGAATTCACTTATGTTGCTTAGATTCTCTTCATGGCTACAATCATTTTTCAACTCATTACCTATTACAAATGATTGAACATCTATATATACTATTTTCTAGGTCCATTCTTGATTCACACTTTTCAGATTAAGTCTAGATCCAAGGTTTTCAAATTGACCTTGATCTTTAGTTAGTTATGTTTTAGATCTGTTAGGATGCTTTAAAACATTTATAATATACTTGCTTGACCCTCAAGTAATGTTTTAAAACAAATTAAAACTCTATAAATAGAATTAAAATGTTTTATCTGATGTGGAAAGTCAGATCCACTTTTTGCGGGTTCTGTAACTGACTGTTGGTTCTGATGGTTGGGCTTCTATGTTAGTCTGTCGGGTTTCTTTCATTCTTTTCTTTATCGGTCTTCTACTCCATCGGTGTCCCTATTTTGAACTGTTCATCGAGTTCCTTGCCTTTTCTTCTCTGTCGGCGATGTTCACAAAATTGTACCATCGGTGATGTCCTTTATGCTTTGTTGTCGGTTCAACACTTGTTAGTGTTCGTCGGACAATTCTATACTTAGCATTTTCATGTCAAGCATTGTCATCTCATCGGTTATGTAGTGTGTTGTCTGTCAGGTATGCCTATATTGATGACCTTTATCATGTTTTTCACTTAAGTATACTAATGACAAAACTTAATGTCATCAATCTCCCCCTTTGACATTAGTATCAAAAACTGATATGTGCAACATACTTAATGTATTATTATGTACACCTATGTATACTGCATCCTTAGTCATTTTTCTTTTAGTCATGAAATGACTCCCCCTATGCATATCTCGATAAGTGTAAGTTTATTTCCATATGATTGCCTTCCCTTTTTTCTTTTTCTGATATTTGATATAGTGTACATATCTATTTCTACTTATTCATGTTGTACATACAACATACATATCCTTTTCTCTTTCTGCTAATGTAGTATATTGTACATATGTACTATTCATTCCTCTTATTTTGATAATAAAGGCAAAGGCACTTACAACTTGTCAAAAATGTGAGTGTGAGGGTTTGATTTCCTCCATCATCTTCTCCCATTTCTCCTTCAAATTTAGAGCCATGTGCTCAAGTGATATCCTTACATGCATATCGTAGATGTTGTCTACCATAAACATCTCCAGGATTGAGATCAAATTTCTTGCATCTGTAATGTGTTGTTCCAGAGTGGTGAGGTTTGGCAATATGTGAGCCTACAACTCGGTAACCTCATTTCTAAATTGTGTCTTTGCATGCCATATCTCTTGTCTTAACCTGTTTACCTCTGTGATCTTGTCATGATGCAACTTTATTGTATTTGCATTAGAGGTTAAATTTTGTGCACTTGTTGTCAGATCTGAATCTAGTTGGGACAACTTTTCACTATTCTCTTTTGTGAAATTTTCAAGTGTACACATTTGTTGAACTAAGGTAATAGCTTTTGCAATCATAGGTGTTAGAGTAATAGGCCTTTTGGGTTATTAATTAAATCATTTTGATCTAATTGCTAACTCACCTATTCACTCTAGTTGCTTAAGCCAACCTTAGGGTTTCCCTTTTAGGGTTTCATGATTTCTTTTTAAGGAATCACCTCTTTGTATTTTAAAATGGAGATATTGTTCATTATAGCAGATTGTTCTTTTGAATGTGCACATGATGTCTCTTATCTTTTGGCCTCAATAGTTTTTTCTCTCTTTCTGTTCTTTTGTTTCTTCCATGTGACAGGGTTATGCATGCAGGTGTTCTTGGGAGATTAGGATTTCACCTAATCTAACATGGTATCAGAGCCATCCTACGGCCCTCTATTCATGTTTTGTTGAAGTATTTCAGAAGCAGGAGGTTTTCAAGTTTTCAGAGTTTTTTATGTGGATCTAGAGGTGGGCTTTGTTTATAGTCACTTTGGGCTCAAACAGACATCACCATTGAGCTCAAAGCACCCAAAAACCCTAGAATCCATATAAAATTTTGTCTATTTTGGACAACGTTGGCTCTGAGGAAAAAAAATTGGTTTTCAGGGCCATACGGGCACAAAAACTGAGAAAAAAATTTATTTTTTAAAAGTTTTTTTGAGTTAAAAAAATGCAGCCAGCGTTAATGTTTAAAGTGCCACTGCTCCACCATGGCCAGCACCGCCAGCCGGCGGCCCTACTCCACCGCCGGCCCAGCTCCGCCGATCCAGCTCCTCTGTTGCCCGGCGGGATTTTAGCCCCGTGGGCTCCTCTTTAACCCAGCGATGATCATGTTGGTGACCAAGGGCTCTGCCCTTCACCCCCCTATGCACCATAAGCCCAGGGGCTCATAATTTTTAAGCCCCAGGGGCTAAAAAAAAAATTTGGAGCCTTTTTTTGTCCCTCTGATGATGTTTTTGCTCTATCTGGAGCAAACAGAGGCCTTTTGCCGACTTCTTTATATCGTCAAAAATCTCTTTCCAAGATCTTTTCAATGGTGGAGGTTGGGTTTTTTGGTTCTACCATTTTAATAGTGTTTTTTTGTTGTCAAAGTCCAAATGTTTGTTTTTCCTTCCGAGAGCCATATCTTGCTCATTCGGACTCTATTTTCAGCAAACCAGATATCGTCGAGAAGCTAGTTCAGTGATTTTTCAGTGGCATGTGTCTTTTATCCAGATTTTTCTCTAGGTTCTTTCTCCTCTGAGTTTTTCACTTTCACACTATGCCAGATTACTTGGGTTCTACAGGTCCTGGGATCTCTACTTTTATTCTTTTAGCTCACTCTTCTTTCTAACTTTCTAAGCATTGTATACTTTTCTTTTGTAGCATTCTTTTTTCTATAAATGCACTCAGAGAAAGTGCTTGCTTTTCCATATCTGAGATTTTGAGCACCTTGTGTTTGTTTGTACTGCACTCAGTTATAAAGTGCCATAGGGGGGTTATGATGTTTTTCCTTATGTGCTCATCCACCTTTGTCAAGTGAGTGTCCCTTCCATGACATTTTCCCCATGATGTGTGTCTAGAAGATCATTTCTTCTACTACGACACCACCCTTTATCCTGTGCTTATACCTTCTTCTGCACTATAGGGGTTCCTGATTCTTCTTCTTGCAATTGTTTCTGGCATTGCATTTTAGTGTTCCTATCACACGTCTCCCTATTCAGCATTATGGGGGGTTCACATATTGGTTCTATTTCTTCCTTGGTTAGGTTGAGTGATCTACATATTCATTTTTTATTCCTATGTACTAGGTGGATGCAGTTGCTAGGCACCTATGCATTTCGGTGAGATGGATCATCTACTATATATACACTCATTCATTCCTACTTTTGGAGGTCATCTCTTTGATTAATCAGCTCTTCAGACTTTGTGTTCTCTACCTGGTCATGCAGTATTTCAGTGGGGGTTCCAGTAGTTACTTCTGACAGTATTTGCAGCTTCATGCTTCGAAGCTGCTATACATGCTCTTTCTTGTTCCTTTCTTTGGGACATTCCCTAGATTGGAGGTTTTGTTTCCTTCATCTATTTTATCTCTTTTTGGGGTAGCATTTTTCCCACTGGGTTTTCTCTATTTCCCCGCTTTACAGAGATTTCTTATACTTGGGTACCTGATCAGGCCTTTGTTGCTGGGACCCATCTTTCTTGCTTTATGCAGTAGTCTCCTAGGTTTTAGCTTCTCCCTAAGCTTATCTTAAGGGGGATGTTAGAGTGTTAGGCCTTTTGGGTTATTAATTAAATCATTTTGATCTAATTACTAGCTCACCTATTCACTCTAGTTGCTTAATCCAACCTTAGGGTTTCCCTTTTAGGGTTTCGTTATTCTTTTTTAAGGAATCACCTCTTTGTATTTTAAAATGGAGATATTGTTCATTATAGCAGATTATTCTTTTGAATGTGCACATGATGCCTCTTATCTTTTGGCCTCTATAGTTTTTTATCTTTTTTCTGTTCTTTTGTTTCTTCCATGTGACAGGGTTATGCATGCAAGTGTTCTTGGGAGATTAAGATTTCACCTAATCTCTTTTGTGAAATTTTCAAGTGTGCACATTTGTTGAACTAAGGTAATAGCTTCTGCAATCATAAGTTCTAACTGAATTACTAATTCAGAGAGCTTTACCTTGTTCTCTACCACTTCTTGGCTTATCTTCTCAACTAGTTTGATTTGATACTTCTTCTCTACTTGTTCTTCCATTGCCTGCTCTGCATCTACACTTTGAGTAGTGATGGCGTTAGTAAGAACTGCAATTTGTTCTATGAATGATGTGCCATTTTCAACTTTTACCTCAAGAACAAGTTGATGTTGTATATCCCTATCTTTTTCAAGTGCTTGGGCTTCCCTGTGTGCTTTTCTCATTTTCTCCTGTATGGCTTTTCTTTGACATATCACTCCAAACTTTTGAAGTGTTTCAGTATCCAAAGTAGATACATCCCACTTGCGTATTTCAATTAACTCATCAAGTGTTACTGTCAATATGTCTTTCTTTATTACTTTCTTCTTCTTCTTCTTCTTTGGTTGAGAAACAAATTGGTGAACTACCATTTGTAGATCTTGAGATTGGATTGATATAGGTAGGTGAAGGTCGAGAAGATGAAGCTTCTTGTTGCTTCTATTCAGAGTCCACCTGTTGGTTGTGTGAAGACATCTCTTCATTGGCCTTGGGTATATCAATAGATTTTTCTTCCTTTTTCTTCATTCTATCATCTTTCTTAACTTCTTCACTCTTTTCTTTCTCTTCATCCTTTCTCAATGTTTCATCTTTGTTAATATCTTGTCCTTTGTCTTTTTCAATAGACAATTTTTGCTGAGTGTCGGTTGCATCCTTCATCTTTGTGTCTGTATCTTTTTGAGTGTCTGATGCATCTTTATTTTCTTCATTACCCATTTCCCTTTGGTATATCATCATATTTCTTAGATTATTTCTCCTTAATTGAATAAATATCAATAGCTTCTATCAATATTTTCATGTTGGTCAGCATATTAACCTTTGTAGTGTCAGTAAGTGTGTCCCATCCATCGATATTACCTTGTGCAACAGTGACATCTTCATCTTTTTGCACTTCTTCTGTAGGGTCTTTTCCCGTAATGTCATTAATGACATTATCTAACCATGTTTCATCATTGACATCCTCATTTATGTTACCTTTTATTGTCAATTCTTCTTTTGTAACTTCTTCTTCATCATTCAAATCAATATGAATTGGGCTTGGTGGAATTTGGATTTCTTCACTCTGAGTTTTTTCAAGAGTAGTGTCGGGCCATACCTCATCTACAACTTCAGTATGTTTGGGGCCTGTTGTATCACTCTCTTCTTTATCCAATTCCACTGATGAATCATCATGTACATCTTTAATGATGATGTGTTCTTTCTCTGGGCTAGCTTCCTTAGTGGGATTTTTGAGTATTTTGCACCACTTCTTAATTCTTTCCTGATCTAGTTCAATTAGCTTCCCTTTGAGAAATTTGTATGCTCTCATTTTGGGTGAGAACTCCTTTTCATAATTCTTCATCAGTTCATTTATATCTTCCTTCTTTGAATCAAAAGGCATAAGAGTAACAAGTACTCTTTATCTTATCTCTTTTTTCTGATGAAGTGCAAATGTCCATCTTGCAGACAATCTTTCTGTTAGTTCCTTGGGTTCTTCATATTCTGTGAATTGAAGTGGAACATAATGGTGTTTGCACATTTTAGCTTTTATAGCTTCTTCAATTTTGTTTTGATCCTCTGGATCAAATTTTGACCATTTCCTAATGTTAGGATCTGAAATAGATTGTGATTCTAAAATGTTCTTACATATTTCATCAATGGTTGTAGGGATCAAGGGTTCTTTCCCTTTTTGTAATTCTATGTCAGCTTCATCCATATCTGAGGCATCTAGATCTCCTCTTGTTCTATTTAACTTCCTCCTTTTGGTTTGTTTCCTCTTTGGTGAGACTGGTTTCCTCTTGTAGGTTCTCACTCTTCCTTTCTTTAATGGTGAAGGAGTTGTTTCCTTTAGTGTTTTGCTTCTTGTTCTTGAAGCGACTGTTGTCCTTGATTTCTTAGGCTGAGGAGGAGGTGGTGAATCTGACTATGTAGCCTCTGAATCACTCTTTCTATATCTTCACTGATAGGTGACTGGCCCTCGGTTTCTTCCTCCTTTCCTTATGTTTCCTCTTCACCTTCTTTAGTATCTTCCAATTTCTTTGTTAGAACCTTTATCATTTTGTTCTTTTTGTTGACAACTTTCTTGACAACAAGATTTGATTTGATTTTTGGTTTGGCTTCTTCATAAGTGCTAAATATTTCTTGCTTTCTGTCCACTGGTTCATTCAATAGTGCCTGGATGCACTTAGTAGCTTGTCCTTTTTTGATCTCATAATCTAATGGTGATAGCCAAGATTTTCTAGGTACTACTGGTTTGATATAGGTAAAATCAATATCTACCATAAAAAATATGTCATCCTTGTGTTCTTCTATCAAACTCTCAGGTATCCTTATTCTAGCTTGCATCTTTTCCTTAAATCCTTTGAAATACTCATTCATTAGGTCATCAAAACCTGTACCTAATGATTCTATGTGCTCACATATTTGTATGGTGACTGGTTTTCTTGTGTCCCATACTACTTTGCCTATGGAAGGAAAGTATTCTTCAAGGTAAAATAATATGCACATAATAAGATAACCAAACTTACAAGTGTTTGTCCTTGATGACCTTATGGTGTTCACATTCTCCTCAAGTTGATTTAACAATATTTCTGCAAGATCCACCTTCTTTCCTAGTTTGATGATCTTGTAGGTTGTGCTCATAGTAGTGCTTGCTATGTTGTTCATTCTGTTGGCGTGAAAGATTTTGTATCCTACCACACATGCACCAAAATTGAGTTCCTCGTTGGTGATGGTGCTAACCTTGACACCTCTTTTGTCTGATTTTACACCTGTTAACTTTTCTACTTCCTTCATGGATGGGTGCTTGTAGCTTTTGGCTTGTTAGTTGTGGGATATCCAGTAACCGCATGAATAACATCTTTTGTTATTTGTTTAGGCTCATCAAGCCACAATTTCTGGTTATGCATTCTGCTAAGAACTGTCTGTATTCATTCTATCTTTAAAACCCTAGAAAAGTGTAATGCATTTGTCAGAACTTTCACATCCAGATGCTTGTGCTCTTCTTTCAGGTTTCTAGTTTCATCACATAGTGCCTTATATGAATTATCTATATCTAGATCTCCTAATTCTGAGATCTTGCAATGTATCTAGCTCCAAAATCATTGGGTTGCAATGAAATTTCTGGGTGTAGCTTGTATTTAGGTTCAACACAAGTACTATTGCTAATAAGATTAATCATTTTATTCTTATCCTCTTTCAATTTTGCTGTTCTTGAAGTAGATGCCATCATATTTTGAAATTTAGGGCTTTTCGTAATTTAAACAGTGTGGTCAGTGATTGTAGGTACTTGCTGAATCTCTATGATCACTCGTGAATCTATTGACTCATGTTTGAATCTTGTTGAGGTCACACTTCAATATGTTCTTCAATCGCTTTGCTTTGTTGCTCAAAAATCGCGAGTGCAAAATGAGTTCTTCTATTGCGCTTTTATAACTTGTGTGCCCTAAGTTGTCATTAATGCCCAAAAACTCATTAGTATACAAAGACTGAGCTCGTCGGTTGAGGCATAAGTAACATCTTCAGTGTAGGCACACAGTTTCAGGGTAGCTAGTAGCTTTGGTGTCTTCACGGATGATTTTCGATAAAATGGCAACAACAACTTATGTCGGTTCAAAGATCACCGATGTCTATCGGTTACACTTAGCGACTTGGATTTTGTGTAATTCTCGATACATTTTGGTAAGTAGTTTCAACTTTACTGTGTGTGTTCACCGATGCTTATTTGTACCCATTAACTGATGGAATTGTTTTTCAATAATATTACAAGTAAAAATATAGTGCATCTTCAATAATGCTAATTTTGTCAATATGACCAATGTGTAATGGAACTAATGCATAACATAACTTTTCATAATGCAATTCCATACTTACTTGTGCAGCTTAGTTGGGAATTGTGATGCCACCAGATCCATTGGATGGGGTGTCATCATTTGTATTACTTTTTCCAGCACCTTTAGTGTTGGTATCTTTTATCCACATCTTGTTTCTCATCTTCTTGATGTCATCAATGGTGTTTCCATTGGGATAAGTGCATGTGTCTGTTAGTTGGTCTTTGTAATATTTTATCACATGTCCAACCTTATGACAATGTAAACATGCCATACTTGGATTGGTCCATCCTCTTGGTCTTCTAGTCCATTTTCTCATACAGTTGACATAAATATGACCATAGCTTCCACATGTTGTGTATTTCACCCATGTATTATAGTCCCAAACATACGAGTTACTGATTCTTGTTATTTTATAGCCATTAGCAGGTTCTTTTGGTGTCCATGCTTTCTTGTTCTTTTTCCAACACTCCTGATGTGTATGTCCATTTATTTTATAGGCAGGATAGTACTTGTCCATGTAGGTTTCCTTCTTTGGATTTGTCACCTTGGATATGCATTCATGTGCCTTGTGTCCTTTCTTGTGACATTTATAACAATTACCAATGAAATTATGTTGAGATTGAGGAATACCTTTCATTTTGTTTCTGCAAATGTTTGAGGTGTGGCATGATTTTCCATAGTGATTGCATGACAACTTCTTGGTTCTTGGAGTTGCATAAACATTCCTTTGATCTGATTGATTAGATGATTCTCCATTGTTAGTGTACCCTATACCTGTGTAGTTTTTGACTCTTCTTTGTTTGTCAAGAAAATCATCCATTCTTTTATTTTTATCTTCAACTTTCTTGATTAATTCATTGTGCTGATTCTAAATTCTGACTTCATGCTTTAGCTTCTCATTCTCTTCTCTTAGCTCACCGATGATCTATATTCTTTCAATGAGTTTAGTATTTAATTTGTTTGCCTCTTGACTCATAAGAATAATCTGATTGGTAATCTCATGGTGATGATCAGTAAGTCTTTCAATCTCTGATTCTTTTTCTTATAGCTTCTCTATGATTTTCCTCCTATCATAAATAGCCAATGTTCTCTCTGACTCATATTTTCTTTAATCATTCATGACATCAATCATTTTTACCATCTGAGTCTTTTGATCGATTTGTAGCATCTTGATTTTCTCTGTTAGATGTAGATTGACCTCTTGTAGACTTATGATCTCTTCTATTGATGTGTCTAATGCTTTGCTTGTTGCGGATTCAGCTGAGTTGAAGTAATCTAGGATCTCCTCTTCTTGATAATCTTTCTCATTAAGCCTAGTTGCCATAATATTTCTTTCATCAAGAAACTTTCTCATGCTTACTCTCACCTCTTTGTACTGCTCATAGTAAATCTGAATTTGTAACTGCTCATTCTCAATAGTCTTGTCTAGTCTGTACTTTTCCATTGTCTTGATCTTTTCTCTTAAGTCTTTAAGCTTTTCAAGAAAGAGATTTGGATCTGATACCAATTGTTGGAATTATTGGAATGATGTACTGAGAGGGGAGGGGTGAATCAGTACCTCTAAATTTTTTTATGTGATTGGCCCATTAACCTTTGTGTCATCAGATTTGTATATTTACCTATCTATCTATTCATCTTTCTTTATGTATGTGAGATCATAACATAAGTTCTTTACATGTATAAAAATTCAAGAAATATACATGAAAGTAAATAACACATAACACAAGATATGATATCACAGAAAACTCCTGTTAGGAAGTAAAAACTATGGTGGGGATGTCACCCACAAAACTTCACTATCTACAGATAAGAAGGGATCCAGTTAAGGATTACAATTTGATCACTTCTGATGATCTATCCTGTTAGGAGTATTAGAGTGGAGACCTGTTAGGATCTACTTCGTTTGAAGCTTTAGCAAAATCATTAGGTGTGCACTCTGTTAAGAGATTTGTCAAGAACTATTAAGTCCACCTTCTGCTAAAGGATTTTTGATGTGATGCACTTATTAGAATGAAACTACATTATAAATGTTGATCTGATAGTATATGCAATCTCTAATTGTTGATAACAGATCCTATAAATCTTACAATGTATATGTAATCACCTTGAGTGTTTGAATGATACCAGGGATAACTTTAAGAAACCCCCTCCTAGGAAGAAGTGTAAAATCCTGGCGAATCGTACATTAATTTAGGGGAAATTTTTTAATGATGATGGCGAAGTTTTTTTTCAAATTAAGAAAAAAATATA
>MU224989.1:81403-93898 GCA_018584345.1 Thuja plicata
CCATTCATCTCCCTCATGTATCCTAATTTGGTGATACCCACTCTTCAAGTCTATCTTTCTATAGTACTTGGCTTCACCTAGACAATCCATTAGGTCTTCAATCCTAGGTATGGGGAACCTATACCTAGTGGTTATCCTATTTATGGCTCTTGAATCAGTACAAAGCCTCCATTTTCCTCCTTTCTTTGGTGCTAGGACAATAGGTACTACACAAGGGCTAATGCTTTTATTGATAAGGCCTTGGTTAAGGAGTTCTTCTATTTGCCTGGCAATTTCCTCATTTTGTTCAGGGGTCATCTTGTAAGATGCCTTATTAGGTAGGGTAGCTCTAGGTATGAAGTCTATCCTATGACTTATGGCTCTTGTAGGGGGTAATGTTGATGGTTTTCCATCACTTACTATGCCTTCATAAGTCTGCAACATGCTTTGTATCTCCTTAGGTATCTCTGATTTCTTGTCTCCTTTTTCTTCATTCTTTTCTCTTGGCCTTAGTACCAATGCATAGCCAACTCCTTCTCCTTCTTCCATGGCTTCTATGAATTCTTTTTCACCCACCATAAGTACATTAGGACCTGTTGTCTTCACATCTGCATCTTCTAACAATGATTGGATTTTGAAAGTTACTTTATCCTTCTTGAATGTATAGGAGTTCTTCACTCCATCATGGATAGCTTGGCAGTCAAATTTCCATGGCCTGCCTAGGAGAAAGTGACATGCATCCATGGGCAGCACATCACATAGAACCTTGTCATTATATCTCCCTATAGAGAACTCTACCCAAGCTTGCTCATTGACTAGGACATGATGTCCCTTATTGAGCCATGTGACCTTGTAAGGATGGGTATGAGGTATCCTTGTCATGCCTAACTTGCTAACTGCTTCTTCTGACACAATGTTGTCAGTAGACCCTGAGTCCACTATGACTCTACATACTTTACCCATTACCTTACATTTGATTCTAAATAGGGACCTTCTTTGGCTTGGATCTTCTCTAATCGGCTCCTTGATCAATGTTCTCCTCATCATGAGGTTCTCACCTTCTTCTGAATTCAGTGGTACCTTAGAGTGTGTCTCTGCTGCATTTGTCTCTTCATGAACTAAATTAGTTCTCTTGTTACCTCCTTGAGATGTACTACCCTTCTCTGGACACCTATAGGCAGGGTATCCCATTTGGTTGCAATGATAACATTTCATATTGGCAAAGTAATTGCCTCTTTCTTGTCCACCACTTCTTCCTCTGAAGTTTGAGTTCCTTCCTCTACCACCTCTACTAGAACTTCCCTCTTTCTACTCAGTGTACTTGACTTCTCCTGGTGTCCTTGATTCTGAACTTCTTCCACCATAGCCACCTCTTGATCCTCTATTATCCCTTCCTCTACCTCTTCATTTGGAGGTTTTCTCTTGTTTTCTTTTGCCTTTCTCCTCTATCTTAAAGGCGCTTTGATAACACTGGTGAATGGTTTTGAAGTTCACAAGACTCATGTCTTCTTGAATAGACCACTTGAGTCCATTCAAATATCTAGCTAGTATGATGCTCTCATCCTCAACCACTTGTGATCTTAAGCACAACTTTTGGAACTCTTCGGTGTATGCTTGGACATCCAAATCCTTTTGTCTAAGATTGTGTCTTCTCCTATGCAACTAAACCTCATAATAATCAGGAAAGTAAGTCTACTTGAACTTAGTCACCATGCCCTTCCATGAGACTATAGGACTCTTTCCTTCTTTCTCTCTTTTACTTTGAACAAACTTCCACCATGTGAGAGTTGATCCTCTCAACCTTGACTTGGCCACACTCACTTTTTGGGCCTCTGTGATACCATCACATTTGAAATGGTTCTCTATATTGTCAATCCAATCCACAACTAAATCTGGATCCATTTGTCCACTAAAAAGTGGTACACCCTCCAAAGCTTTGCCACTTAAAGCCTTTAGTGCCTTTAAGAAGGGTTCTTGGTCATTGATAGGGTCAGGGGTTGAAAATTCCTCTTCTAAATCCACTCCCTTCTCCCTTGCTTCTTCTTCTTCTTTCTGATCTATCTTATATTTCATCTTCTCAGCTTTGTCTTGGACTTCTCCCAAGAGTTTCTCCATTTGAGACAACCTTTCTCTTAACAACTTGTTGTCTTCTTCTTGCTCATCCACCTTTTCGACTAACTCAGTGTTAGTCACCATGGTTTTGTCTTCTACTAATCCAAATGGTGTATTCTCTCCAACTAATTTAGTAGGCTGAAACATCCACCACAAGCCTGATCTTAATCAAGCTCTGATACCAATATGATGTGAGTGTTCCAAGGTTTGCTAGCACTTCAACCAAGAGACCTTAGCTTGTCTCTTCTAGGAACCTAATCTCCTCTAGGTCCTGATTGGCTTAGATGATTAACTAAGTCCAATTCCAACTCTTCTCTAAGAGTTCTCATCTCATGTGCTTCACCTTGAAAGACTAACACCTTTTAGTTAGTACAAATCTTCACTTCTCCCACTACACTTAGAAAGATCTAAGTGCCAACTCCACTCTAGCATTCATGATTCATTGCAGGGAAATCCATCAACTTGAAAATTTTCATATCCTTGTCATTTGAAACCATTTACTAAGGTCTTTAACTTGGTCTTTACCGGGTTCAAGGATTCAATCACTTGGAAGCCTAATTGAGGCCTATTTCTTGTAGCCTTTTACAATGTGTTTTTCCCAATTCTTTCAAAACTTTCAAAGAACTTGAAAAAAAAATCAGACATTCAGATACCCTTTATCACTTTACAAGATATTTTGAAGGTTTTAGTTTCCTAAGCCCTCCATACATAGGGTTCCTACAATCTAGGTCCAATAGGGCTAATAGACCTAATTTCTAGGGTTGTCTGCTAGTTGAAAATTTGCTCAAAACTTGGTTGAATGGATTGGTGTGAACTCAATCCTCATATAATGTTAGTATATTACTATACCCTATCTATAACTTCACTTATCATGTATAGTGCTTCTCTACCCTGCAAATATATGCTCAATCTTTCATCTCCAAACCTCTAACCGAACAGTGTCTGCTCGCCTAAGGCTTGGCACTAAAAATCGCAACTTGAATCCACCAGACTCCTAATCCTACATATGTATAGACAAATGAATCCCCTAACATATCCAACCACCCTTAAGAATATCTTATGGTTATTTTTCATGTGGGAGCCATGAATCGACTTACTAGTCAGGACAGGACCAGTGTACACACAAAACACAAAATAATTTACCTCAGACCTTGGACTATCTCTAAACAACTATCTTGCTTAATGAAAAACACTTCAAACTATCCTATGAACATAAATCCACAACTAAAATAATACATTCAATCCATTAGATATCACTGTCACAATGAAATGCTTGGATTTCCTGAAAACACAGAGTTGCAGAGCTCTATTCCAATTCAAAACTTGTTACAATGTACCCTCTTTGTTGAGATTCATGCCTCCTCCCACATTAGATGCCTCATTCCATGTCTATATGCCTTTTTGGTCGATTCCCCACTCCTATTTTGTAGGGGGGTCCAATGTAACCGAGTTACATGCAACATTTGCAATAATTGCAAATGTTGTCATGACAATAATTTAGCAACTTTTGGCATCTTTGCCATTATGCATCCTACCTGAGTTTTAGGACCTCTAACCTCTTCATTTCGAGGATCCAAGATCATTTATGGCATTATGGCATCTCTATGACATCACTTATGTGTTTAAGACACATTCAAGGCTCAAATCCAACATTAAGCAACTAAGCCTAAGAAAAATAAAAAAACTACTAACAATGGCTAATTTGGTGACCTTAGTCCTAATGAATAACTCACCTAGCCCACATTGCAATGACCTTCTAAGGTCTAAAAACAACCTAACTATCTTGACTTGGCCAATGTCAAGGACAAGCCAAAAATGACTAAAACATGGAGGTTAGCCTAGGTGTGCTCCTGCACCAATATATATACATACATATATACACATATATATACATATACATACATAACTTTCAGAAGAATATGCAAGAGTACAAACATACATAAGAGGGTGAACATAAATAATAAGGGTATTCAATATATGTTGTAGTGCAATTTACCACATCTGTTACAATTGCAGAGCCCTTATTTTTTGTTTGTTTACTTTTATAGTATCACATGCACGCTAATAAAAAGGAAAGTGGAGGATAAAGATTCCCCTTCACAGGCACTTTGTGTTGCAATCAGTCCTTTTAGCATTTGATGAACCTTTTCTCTATCTATTAGTATTGCTACACTGTTGTGATTTTGTAGCCTTCCTTTTTCAGAAAGATGGGTTCAGGATGGATTAGTGGAGTCATGGTAGTAACTCTCTTAGTATTGGATCTCCTGGCATGTTGTTTCTTTGGTTGTGTATCTGCCAAGGAGGTGGGTATTCTTGTATATGCATCTATGTGTATCAGAGCATGTTTCAACCTTGGAACCTTAAACCCATTGCATTTATCCTTGATAACCTTTAAACTTTGCTTAAACTTGTAGGATGCCTCCCGTCACTCGTCAAGCTCGTCGACATGGGAGAGGTCAGGGTTGTACCTAGGTGGCACTAGCTCATGATAAGTGAGAAGAAGATGTTGCTAGGGTAGATTCAGAAGTGCAGCAGGAACCTCCACCCGTTCCACCCCCGAATCCTAATCAGGAGGTAATTAATGCTCTCCAGAATCTAGCAGGGATTCTTATGGATAGGTTTCCACTTGGAGATCAGACAGAGGGACTAGGGGGAGAAACCTATGAGAAAATTAGGAGTCCTCCTCCTCAACGAGTCGAGGAGCAGGAAGAGCAGGATGGGGAGTCTGTTCACATGGCAGGACCACTCCCAGGGTTGGTACCTCGGGAAGTTAGAGGAGCACCCAGGATGTGGGGGACCAGGTTAAGGATTTTATACACCTCATACCACCACCCTTTTTAGGAACCATAGACAGGATTGAGGTCGAGGCATGGTTGCTAAGTTTAGAGAGATGCTTTGGGTTGTGCGCATGTGAGAGCAATGTACAAGCTCAATTGGCCATCCTCTTGTTGAGAGGAGGCGCATCAGTTTGGTGGCACCGGGAAGTGTACAAGAGTAACCTAGTTATTGACATCCTCACCTGGGATTCTTTTTTGGAGAGATTTAGAGACCGTTACCTCTCAGAGAATTACATGCAGCATCGTATAGATGAGTTCCATGATCTGCAGTAGAGGGGTTTGTCTATTACTTAGTATGAGAGCAAATTTCTCGAGCTCTTACCTCATGTAGAGTACATGAAGGATGAGAAGCTCTGTGTCAACCACTTTGTTAAGGGGTTGAATGCATCTATTTTTTGACCAATGTGCATGGTAGCACCAATGGATCTTCGAGAGGCCGTAGAGAAGGCCTTGATTGCAGAGGAGGTGCAGGGCAGAGGACACAATACTCAGGATCGGTCACATAACCAAAATCCCACACCTCAGAGTATAGGTTATCATAGACCCCCATGGAAGGGGAATCAGAGGCACTCCTTGGGGACCTTCAAAGCCCCACAGCCTCAGCCACAACAGACTCAACAGAGTCAGAGGACTAGACCAGCACGGGGGCAACAAGGCTTTAAGCCTAAGCAGTGGCAGGCACAGAGGCCTAGACAAGATCAGAGGTCACAGGCACCATTCACACCTCCAGCAAGGACTCAGCAGACCTCCCGAGGTGGTTTCAATGGTTCTAGTAGGATAGGGGGATCACAACACACCAGATCACAAGGCATTCAGATATAGTCTCGAGGGCCTTGTTTCACATGTGGAGCCATAGGGCACTTTGCTAGGGATTGTCCCCAGGGTGGTAGTTCACGTCCAGCAGCATCTGAGGCCACGGTTGGAGACTTGGGTAAGTCCCACAAAGTCTTTGCAGTGGTTGATAACCGTCAGGCCGAGCATTAGGCCACAGTGATCGAGGTAGCATGTATGATTTGAGGTAGTACTATCACTATCCTTTTTTATTCTGGAGCTATTGATTCTTTTATTTCCCGATTTGTAGTGGAACGATGTGGGATAGTGGCAGCTAGATAGGAGGTAAAATGGGAAGTGGAGTTAGCATCTGGTGCTAGGGTATTAGTTGATTCCATAGTCAGAGACTGTCAGTTGCAAATAGGAGACATGACCTCCAGGATTGATTTACGTATCACCCCTCTCGGTTCTTATGATGTAGTCCTTGGCATGGATTAGATTTGCGCCCATAACACCAAGATGGACTATAGACGGAAGAGGGTCAAATGTGTAGATGGCTTAGGTTCACCCATGGTTATTTTAGGGGTTCAGAGACCCATATCTCTTCGTGTGATTTCTGCCATGTATCTTAAGCGTTGCATACGCAAGGGATGTCAATTATTTTCTATTACCATCAGTGACAAAGAGGAGGAGGAAGAGAATGGAACCTCCCTCGGTGACTTCCCTATATTACAGGAATTTGTAGATGTCTTTCCCTTAGAGCTACCTAGTATGCCTCCACCTAGGGTAGTTAACTTCCATATAGACCTTGTGCCAGGGGTTGTTCCCATATCTAGAGCCCTGTACAGGATGACTACTCTCGAGCTTGATGAGCTCAAGGTCCAGTTGGAGGAGCTCTTGGAGAAAGGGCACATTCACCCTAGTGTTTCACCATGGGGAGCACCCATCATCTTTGTTAAGAAGGATGGATCACTTAGCCTGTGCATGGATTACCATAAGATAAATAAAGTAACCATCAATAATCGGTATCCACTCTCGAGTATCAATAATTTATTTGATCAGCCTCATGGTTCCCGTGTATTCTCAAAGATTGATCTAAAATCTGAATACCATCAGTTGAGGATTGTGGAGAGTGATATCCACAAGACAGCTTTCCGCACGAGATATGGACACTATGATTTTATCGTGGTTGGCCTCACAAATGTTCCAACAGTATTTATGAGCCTTATGAATGGAGTATTCTGTACATTCATGGACAAATTTGTTATTGTGTTCCTAGATGACATCTTGATATAATCTCATAATGAGAGGGAACATAAGGAACACCTGAGACAGGTTTTGCAGTGCCTAAGAGATAATCATTCATATGGAAGTTTTTTGAAGTGTGCCTTCTTTAGGTCAGAGGTCCACTACCTTGACCATGTTATGTCAGGTGATGGTATCGCAGTCGATTCATCAAATATTAGAGCTATCATGGATTGGCCCGTACCTACCATGGTGTAAGAGGTGAGGAGCTTCATGGGGTTAGCAGGTTACTACAAACATTTTGTTGAGGGCTTCTCCAGAGTGGCACACCCTATCACATCCCTTCAGAGAAAGGGAAATAGGTTTGAGTGGACGGAGAAGTGCGAGAGGGATTTTCAGGAGCTCAAGAGATCCCTTACTAGCACACCTATCTTAGCAGTACCAGATCCTTCAACAGACTTTATGGTTTTCACAAACACATCCTTAGATGGACTTGGAGCAGTCCTTATGCAGGATGGACTAGCCATTGCCTATGAGTCTAGAAAAATCAAGACTCACGAGCTTAATTATCCTACACATGACCTTGAGTTAGCTGTTGTGGTTCATGCATTAGTGAGGTGGCATCACTTTCTTTTGGGGCACCATTTTGAGCTCCATTCAGATCACCAAAGCCTCTAATACATATTCACCCAGCCTAACCTTAATGCCCGACAGAGGAGGTGGATGGAGTTCCTTTGTGAGTATGATTTTGATGTCCACTACATCAAAGGGAAGGAGAACGTTGTAGCAGATGCATTGAGTAGGAGGCAACATACACTCTCCTCCTTGACTACTTGTATGGATTTGAGGGATTACATACTTCAACATTTTCTTGAGGATGAGTTCTATTCAGAGTGTGTTCGGTTGGATCAAGATCAGGGACCCCTAAAGGGGATATTTGATAGATTCTCCCTAGAATCTGATGGACTTCTTCATCACAGGGGCCGCATATACGTCCCTACACCCGATAGGTTTCGTGAATTCATTATACTTGAGGCTCATAGAGCACCATATGCAACACACCCCGCAGTCAAGAAGTTACATGCAGATC
Organism: Thuja plicata; assembly: GCA_018584345.1. Lineage (NCBI taxonomy): Eukaryota > Viridiplantae > Streptophyta > Pinopsida > Cupressales > Cupressaceae > Thuja > Thuja plicata. The sequence continues at coordinate 89,438 of MU224989.1, forward strand.
TGAGGCAACTCTATCACTGGCCAAATATGAGGTTCCACATTGCTAGTATTGTGGCTAGACGTCTAGAGTGTCAGAGAGTTAAGGCATAGCACAGTCATCCAGGAGAACTTCTTCAGCCACATGAGATACCAGTGTGGAAGTGGGACACCATTTTCATGGACATTATTGTTGGGTTACCTATGTCTTCTTGCCGTCATGGTGCCATCATGGTGACAGTATATAGGTTGAACAAAGTTGCCCACTTCTCACCCGTGCACACCACTTTCACAACACCTGCAGTAGATCAAGCATTCTTGTGAGACATTGTCAGACTCCATGGCATTCCTCGTAAGATCATCGTACCATGATTCTCTCTTTAGCTCTTCATTTTGGAGAGAATTACAGACAACATTGGGCACCAGGCTCAATTTTAGTACAACCTATCACCCTGAGATAGATGGGCAGACTGAGAGAGTTAATCAGATATTGGAGGACATGTTGTAGATGTATGTTATGGATCACCAGACCAGATGGGAGGAGTACCATCACTTAGCAGAGTTTGCCTACAATAATGGGAATCACACATCCTTGGGTATGCCTCCATACCAGGCCTTATATGGGGGGCTGTGTCAGACACCTTAGAGTTGGGACAGGATTGAGGATAGGGTTTCAGTTGGGCTAGAGTTGGTTAGGGACATGGAGTAGCAGGTTGTTTTGATCAGGGAGCATCTTAGAGAGGCACAGGATCGACAGAAGAAGTATGCAGATGCGAAGAGGTCCGATAGAGACTACATGGTTGGAGACATGGTATTTTTGAGAGTGCATTCGCATAAGAGTCTGATCTATTTCAGAAAGGGCTCTAAGCTCGCACCCCGTTTTGTAGGACCCTTTGAGATTTTAGAGAGGATAGGACCAATTACCTATTGTCTAGCGCTGTCACCTAGCCTGTCTTGTATCCACGATGTATTCCATGTATATGTATTGAGGAAATATATCTATGATGAGTTTCACGTTATTAATTGGGATGCTTTACAGGTGGAGTCAGATGGGTAGTTGGCTCTGGAGCCCATCCGCATTTTAGTTCGACAAACATTGGCCCTACGAGGGTGAGAGATGGACCAGGTTAGGGTCCAGTGGGATTGCTACGATGAGGTCACAGCCTCATGGGAGGATACAACACACATGAGGCAGGATTACCCCCACCTTTTTGATGAACTCCAGGAGGAAGTTCATGCCTAGAGGGGGAGGATGTGAGGTCCTACCCCGACCATCCATTTTAGAGTTGCTACTATTATATCATATTTGTCTGGATGATACGTTTGTTTTGATACATTTCATTTTGGACCTTCTATAGTATATATATCATATGATGACTCTATTTTGATGATGCTTAGATGTATTTACATATATGATTCTCAGTCCTTGTTGACATGATTTAACTATTTCTGTTTTTATTTGATATCACAATATGATCATATGACCTGAAAATGTGAAATTTGGTTTAAATTCTGCAAATGCTTCATATTGGTAGGTTAGATAAGAAATTTCCATGGTAATGAGAATTATCAGTTAAATATTCATGTTTGATCTAGTTCTGAATAGTGAAGTATAAATTTTGGTTAAAGGAATATATTATAATGTGAAATAACATGAATATGTGTTTTTCATTCTTGGACTACTGATGTTTGTTCGAGTGTGCAGGAGAAATAACCATGGTTTCAATCGGGGAAACAAGATTGGACTAAATTGTGAATATCCTTGTGAAGACAAGGTTAGCCCTAAAAGGGAAATAACCTAACTGTAAATGTTATAAATGTTGTAAATGTGTTATTTCACGATTATAAATTAATTTCCTTTCTATTTTACTAATTCTTTTATAGGCAAACCATGTTGTAAATGTGAGGTGTTTTTGTAGTGTCAATTGACACATGTGTTGTGACATGGCATGCCTATGTGGATTTTTAAGTTGTGTTTTACCCTAGGCTAGTTTGAAATGTTACCATGTGAGGTAATTTTTCCTTGATAACCCAAGTCATGAGTGCTATTCTTGAAAATTCGAATGCAAACTTTGAGGGGGTTTTTGAAGGGTTAAATTTAGTCCTTTGAGGTAGTTAGAGTTAAGATTTTTTTTTTTTTTTGTGTAGTACTATGGGTTAGGGGTTGTTCTTCATTATTTTGAGTGCCAAAACCTCTTTTCTAGGCCTTCTTAATTGCCTGTCTAGGATAGTGACAAAAATTGGGGGAAGGGGAAAAGGAAACTCACCTTCTCCAAGATAGTGTAGTTCCATCCATGCATGAAGTTGACATATGTTAGAAGGAAGGACACATGCCTCTATTTTTCCTGAGGGGGAAAGAGGTGGAGTGAGAGAGAGAGCCTTTTAGGGGAAAGGGAGAGTATAGTTGGGGTTGATTGCCCACTCTCCATTTTTGGGAGACTTGTAGTTTTATTTTGAAAAAATTTGGCTAGTTGGGAGGAGACAAGAGAAGGAGAGTTAGGAACTCAAAGGATCATATCAACAACATCATCCATTTCTTGGATTAAGGTTGGTACACCTATGTTCATGTGTGATTTTCTTACACTTGTGATTGTCTTAGTTCTTGTTGAAATTTTTTTCTTAATTCAAAATACTTCATTTTGAGCTATTTTTCTTTTAGTGAAAGGACATTTTCTTCTTGTTCTTTTAGTGCTTTTGTTGTTGTTGTTGTGCATGGGAGTAGATTGACTTATCTTTCCCTTGGGAGGGAGGAGATAGTCAATTGTGGGTGAAAGGCATAGTTGGTAAACCATGTTAGTTGTAGAGTCTCTTCTCTGGAAGAAGAGGGATGTATCATGGATGTATGGGCTCTATGTTTGCCAATGCTATTTTGTGAAATTCATATGGGGTGATAAGGGATATTTGGTTGTGTGTTGATGCTTTTGGGTTGTAATATAAAGCCTTGGGAAGGAATGTATACATTTGTTCATAAATGAGGCATCTTTTGCTGGCATTCTCCTTCATGTGTATTTCCACCTTCACCCCTAAATTGAGTCCATTTTAGACCCAATTATGCATAAAACTTGGATGAGAGTTATGTGTTGTTTTCTTGAGTTGTTTTGTGTGTTGTTTTCTTGAATGTCACCTGCCCCTTCTTGTTTCCCCTAGCTCGGGGGTGGCCTCATAGAGGCCTAGGTTGGGAGGTGAGCTCCCATGGTTTATTCCATAATTTTCTTGCAGATTTGTAGCTGTTCCTTTACTTGGAGGGATTTATGTTCAAAGCTAGAAATGAAGAGATAAGTTTGTTATAAGATGTTATTTGTGAATTTATTTATAACCCAAGCCATAGGGATGATGTCTTGTATAATTGAGATTTTGTAAATTTGTTATAATTATGCACTAAAATTTTATTAAGTTGTTGTTTATTAGTAGTATGTGAATGTTAAGTTGTTGGATATTCTGGAAGCATTGTTCAAAAAAAAAATGTTGAAGGAAATCGTAATAGAATTGTTGAAAGGGAAGAAGTGTATTGTTGTTTTATGTTTTATGAAAATCCATACAATATAACACACCCCTGTTATTAAGTACTTTTGATTAAAGAAGGGAAATTTCACCCTTATGATAATTATGGGTTATATATCTGCATCAATAAATTGTATAAAGTTTGTTATCTTAATCAACAACTTTTGATTTTAGTTTCCTAAGGTAAAATTTTTGTTCATATCTTGTAGCAGCTTTTTATGCAGTTATTTCTTCTTATTAGTTGATTTCCTAGTTATGGAACTTTAAAATTTACTTAAGTATTATATTGTATGTATTATTATTGATGAAGGGTGCTTTCCTTAATGCCACACACAGATAACAGAAACATAGAAACAACAATTTGCAAGAACAGAAAATGGGCTTCTTATTATCTCCACAAATGTAGAATTACAAACTTTCAGAATTACAATATGCCAAGCCACATGGGCATTCCCCTTACAATATTCTGTAGGACAAAGCCTCGAATTATTACTCAGATCCACCCCCGAACTGCCCGAACTGCCTAAGACAACACTACGGGCCTTCTTTATATAGGCAATTTCCACCGCCCGAGAAGGTTCCAGAAATTTAGCCCTTAGGGCCGACCAAACTTAGAAATATTTTATTTTTTTCAATTTAGTACATCAAATTCGACTCAAAATAACTTTTGAAACCCAAAAATTTTGAAGGAAAATTATTTTCTGCTATTTCAGGTGGCCCAACTTCCAGAGACCATAAGTCATCACCAGTTGCATCAATTGACTATTATAACCCCATTTCGGAAACACCACGAAGCGCTCTACAACATCTCAATTATGCAAGCATCATCGAGCCCAAGTTTTGACCTCATCCGGGGCCTCTAAAGCGTTCAAAACTGAGCTCGAAGTTTCTGTACCCTGTTTTCAATACCGAAAATTTTCAATATCTTCAAAACTAGACCTGATCTAGCCATGAAACTTTACTGGCAAGCTGATATGACTGAGAT
>MU224989.1:215242-233962 GCA_018584345.1 Thuja plicata
TTCCTTATGGCTTGACCATTTGAAATTGTCATACTGCCTGATCTGCAATTAATTTTGGCATCAGTGGTGGCTAGCCAGGGTCTTCCCAAGATTACAGGATAGCCAACAAAGTTTACTTTAGGTGATATGACAAGAAAATCAACACGATACTCCCATGAATCTAAGGTAACTACCACATCTTCTATGAGACCATCTGGAGTAACAGTTGAACTATCAGCCAGTTGTAACACTATGGGTGTTGTTCTTAAGCCTTTTATGCTTAACCTATGCATTGTATCTTTAGTCATCACATTTATTGCTGCTCCCAAATCAACTAAAGTATTTTTCACAGTCTGTCCATTTATTATCAGGTCGACTACTGGGCTGCCAGGATCTGAATACTTTGGTATTACCACCTTCCCTAACATGATATCCGCTAATTGCCCTATAACATGTACTTTTTGAGGGTCTTTCTTCTTCCATCCTGGCTTCTTAAGGCATGCTTCCTTAATAGCCTTTCCATAAAGAGGTATATCTTTGATAGCTTAGAACAGAGGGATTTGGATGTTCATATTTTTTAGCTGCTCAATAATATCAAATGTTTCTTCCTCTTGGGATATAGGTTTGTCTTTGTTTAGCCTATGTGGAAAAGGTGGATTTATTAAAGTGTGGACAGTAGTTCTGCTGGGTATATCAGTTGGATGGCTAGTATTTGACATTGTGGCTTCTAAAAGTAGTGCTGCAGGAGCATCTGCAACTTCCGTGATAATAGGATATTCAGGTGTAGGCAGAGTGGTACCAGACCTCAAATGGATATTAGCTATCTCTAGTGAATAAGTAGGGCACTGCTGAGTGTCAGTAGTGTACGTTTGCTGCTGCTGCTGTTTGTTGTTTGGATTTGGCTGAGGTTGAGCAGGCAATTGGGTTGGCTTTGGATTAACATTAGTTGCTGTAGGAGGTGGCATTATTGCAGGTGGTTGCATTGGAGGTGGTAATTGCAGACAACAAGAATTTTGGTCAGGCCACTGTGGAGGCCCCCTCCATTGATTAGTTTGCTACCAATTTCCTTGCGGTGGTTGCCATTGATTTTGTTGGTTAGGCCACTGGTTATTTTGCTGGTTAGGCCATTGGTTATTTTTCTAGTTTTGCCATTGGTTATTTTGCTGGTTTTGCCACTAGTTATTCTGCTGATTGGGCCATTGGGGTTGAGAGTACTGAGAAGTGTTCTGATAACTTTGCTTTTGCCATTGATTATTGTTAGAATTTGAAAATTGTGGAGGATCTTGTGGCATACTTTGTCATGAAGCCCATGGTCGACGTTGAGCAACGAAGAACACTTGGTCATTGTCTCCATCTATCTTCATGTAGTCAGTTGGCAAATGTTGATTTTTTAGATTTTCTACCAGCTTACATCCGCAGTCTTTCTTTTGTTTGCTGCAGTGTGGACAGTACTCAGCCAATTGTGATTCAGCCTCTGCATGCTTCATTTTGGCAGTCATTGTATCAAGATGTGTAGCTACATCGTTTATAATATCTTGCTTGAAATCTGTGAGCAAATTAGATATCTCCAGCTTTGAAACGCCCGAACTAATCCCTTTTGTGACTGTGGCCTTGTATCCTCTGCCTTTCTTCATAGTTGATCTTGAGTAGTTGAGACATATTTTCTTGAGGTCATCCCAAGAGGATTGGGATATGTCTCCACCAGCCATTAAGTCTAATGCTTCTAGACAATTGTCGTTTACCCCTCTTAAGAAGACTAGTTTTTGCGAATCCTCTGCCAGTACATGCTGGGGATTCTTTTGCATTGTGTACAAGAAACGCGAAACATAGTCCTCCAATGTTTCGTCCTCCTTTTGAGACATCCTAAAGATATCATCTCCTTTTGGGTCACTCCCTTTGCAATAATCTTTGTATTTTTGCAGAAACAACGTCTGCATCTCATCCCAAGTACCTGCTGCATTAGCTCCTAAGCCCATGAACCATCGTAAGGCTGACTCTTTAAGTGTTGCCGGAAACAACTTGAGCTTATGGGCATCGGTATTATAGTCTAAGCTTCGACAGAGTATGTCGAACTCAAACAAGAAAGTGTCAGGATCCTCCGTTATAAGACCATAAAACTTCAGAAGAGCAGTTGTAGGTATATTTTTGAGATTATCATTGTTTATAAGACTCGGGAGAGGAAATGGGAAAGTAGGGTGTGCCATTATTGGGGGTATTTGATTATGGGGTTGCTACTGGAAAGGAGCATTAGCTACGGGGTTGTTAACAATAGGTGGATTTGGGCTAGAATTATCTAGAAAGCTGGCCAAGATTTCTGCAAAAGGTCAAAGACCGCTTATATCAAATGGTTCTGCTCTAGAGGAAGATGCTGCAGGAAAGTCGGGGCTTGCGTCTTCAAAGGGTAACTCAACTTCTTCAACTTCCTCATTCAAATTAGCAGACTCTGCTGGGAGAAATCTGCCATATTCATCTCGTCGCCTTTCTCTTCGATGCATGCAATTGAATTCTTCATGCTTGTGAAGCAATATTTAGAAATACAAAACTAAAACTAACTAGGAATAAAAAATGACTCAAAAAATTTTCCTAGCTTGACACCATCCCTGGCAACGGCGCCAAAAATGAACCGCCTCACAATAGGTGTGGAATAATCATGCTCAAGGCCTTTCTTAGGAATAGTTTATTCAATCTAAGGACTACTTCTCCCATCATGAGGTGCATTTAACTTGTCAACCCAGGGAAGTATACTTGAAATGGTTGGCCTGATATGTGCACTAGGTTCCTTAAAGAGTCATTATGCTTATGGTGCAGGAAGGTAAGTAATGCATAAAAGAACCCTACACTAGTGCTGCAGGAAAAGAATACACTTATCTCCTTACTGAAATGAATGTTAGAAATTGCAAACTCTACTTAAACCTATACTTTCAACCTAGAACATCCATTATAACTATTCTTGCAGATGCTGTAGGAACATTCACAAGGCACAATGCTGTAGGAAGAAATTGTAACTTCTATCTGAAATACTGGAAATACGGGAAATGCTAGAAATTATGAAATAAAATCTATTCTATTCTAACCTATTCCACCTCCCAAGTGGGCCCCCTTGGTTGGTTTCTGCTAATCTATTAACACAAAACGTAAACCAAGAATTACTTCATTGTATTTCAAAAACTCATTACATAAAAACGATACATGAAACTTAAAATAACTTGCTGTAAGATATAACAGTTTTCTTCCAAAAACTTCTCTCTCTAACTTTCCTCTCTAACTACAAACTATCGGTCCAATCCCTATAAATAGAGGATCGAACACTTATTACAAAATAGAAAGGAAACTATCTTGCTGAAAACATGCCAGAGAAGAAGATAGAAACACAACAGCCCGCGGTGTGGGTAATAAAGCTTGGGCGACCAGTTCAACATAATAAAGTGCAGAGGGAATATAGCAGCACTACATCCCCGCAACCTGGAATAGTGGCTCCTCCATTGTAGCAACCGTGTCTCCTAGTTTTGTGATGATCACTCCGCCGAAGCTGGTCCTCAACAGTCTTCCTTGAATGCTGTCGACCACTCTCCAGCCGCTTCCTTTCCTCACAAGTTAGTTGTGATGTGGAAATATTCATGCAACAAGCTTAATCAAATTAAATCTAGATATTAGAACATATATTTTGATGGTTATATGAAATACTGCACTATATGTATAATATTAGCAAAATATTTCACAAATATCTACCCATGGTTTATCAGTTCTAGCTGGACTTTATCACAAGTTTTAACTGGCTAGGTTCACAAATGTCTTGTCAAAAATTAGAACAAAGTATTTAAAATTATACAAAATAAAGACAATAATTTGGCCTCATCACTAACTGTGGATTTCCAGTAAACATTTTGCATTTCTCACACCTTGCTCCCTAATGGTATGCATCTCTAAACATTCCTGGCCAGTAATAACACTGTCTCAAGATCTTGAATGCAGTGACTGATGAAGAGAAGTGTCCCCCGCAAGCTTCGTCATGAAACACCTTTAACAACTTCTCTTGCTGTTGTCTGTTGACACACCGGAAGAAAGTTCCTTCTATGGACCTCTTATACAATCTATCCTCCCAGATTACATATTTAGAAGCTTTTAGTTTCAGATCCCTTCTTTGCTTCGAAGTTAACCCTTCAGGGCATTCACCATATGTCAGGAAATATACAATGTTTTCAAACCAAGGGTCTTGCATTCTTACTGCTAAAACTAATTGTACGACTTCTGTATCTTTGTTTGCTTTGTTTTCTGCCATCGCCTTGCATAATGCGTTCCCTCTCATGAACTTGGTGGGCTTGATCTCTATGTCATACTCTTGGGTTTTAGCCAACCATGTTCCACTGTTGTTACATCCTACATCCTGTTGAGTTAATATGCTTTTTACTGCAATATCAGGCACATACACCAGAGAGAGTGTAAAATGTAAAATTCTTTAAAGCCTTTACCACTACAAAAGAATGCTTTTCAGTCTGAGAGTATCTCAGTTTGTGATTTTTCAGAGGTGTTCTCATAAAAGCAATGAGAGCTTGGATTCCCTCCTCGTTCTCCTGCATTAGGATGGCTGATAGAGTATGTTCAGAAGAATAACAATAGATTATGAAATCTTTCTTATAATCTGGGTGACATAACACATGAGCATTGGCTATGACATCCTTTATTCTTTTGAAAGCTTGTTTACCAGGCTCATTGCACTTGAAACTCACATTTTCCTTCATCATGTCCACTATGCATTTGGTAATCTCAGAAAAATCTGGAATGAACCTCTTGAGAAAGTTTACATGGACGAAAAATGATTTCACTCCGGTTTTGTTCACAGGTAAACTCAATTGTTGGATTACTCTTACCCTTTCCGAGTCAATCCTTATGCCTTCTTGGGAGACAATGTGGCCCAACAATTTCCCCTCAGTTACACAAAAAATTGACTTCTTGGGATTCAATGAAATCCTGTATTCCTGACACCTTTGCAATACTCTCCTTAAGTCATTTATGTGATCTACTCTTTTCCTAGAGAATATGGTAAGATCATATAGATACATACCGATGATTTTGTTCTTCATATCATTGAAGGAAAGGACCATACCTCTCTGAAAGGTGGCTCCGGTGTTGATTAACCCGAATGACATTCTATGATATGCAAAGGTGCCCCACAGAGTGGTGAAAGCGGTTTTATGCTGGTCTGCCTTCTCAAATTCAATCTAGTTATACCCTGAGAATATATCTAACATAGACATCATTTCAGCTCCGGCCATGGTCTGCAAGAGATGATCCATGTTGGGAAGTGCATAATTGTCCTTCAAGCAAGATTGATTAAGGTTTCTGAAGTCAACACAGATTCTTATCTCTCCATTCTTCTTCCTCACATGCACTATATTCGCTACCCAGGTAGAATGATGGATAGGGTATATGATCTTTGCTTTGAGAATTTTATCAACTTCCCTGAATATGGCATGAACAAATTTGGGGTTGTAATTCCTTTGTTTCCATCTGAATGGAGCTGCCTCAGGTTTTAAGGGAATCTAGTGTTTGAATTTCCCATTCATAAAAATTTTCAAATCTTCATAAATCTAGGAGAAAACATCTTGGTATTCTAGGAAGAGTTTCCTGGCCTCTTTCCTCTCTTCTTCAGTACATCATTTCCCAATCTTGATCATCTTGGGATCGTTCTCAGTTCCTATGTTCATTCCCTCATATTCACCAGTAGTAGGACCTTTCTCAATTCTCTTCTTCTTCACAAAGGTGTCGTGCCTATTGAAAATCTTCTCGAGAGTGAACAAATGGGGAGGAATGATGTTACCTTGTAACTGGATGACATCTGACTTATCTTTCTTTTGCTTTTCTTGACAGTCTCTTTTAGTTCTATTAGGAACATTTTTATGGAAGTCACCACCGCTCTCCAAAAAGAGAAGGAGGTTTAGTCATCTTCGAACACTTGCCAATCTTCTACATTATTAGGCACGGACGGTCGATATACAATCTCCACTTGGTACTTCTTATCTTTTAATTCTGGGTGAGGGAGGAGTAGCGAAGCTGACACTGCCAAGGAGTCTGCTTTGGAGTTTAATTCTCTCGACATAGATTCAGTAAAGAATGCATCTAGTGCCTCTATTTTGTCCCATACTTTGTTTCTATAGTTTTTTAATCTATGATTTTTTACAGAGTATTGATTCTTGACTTGACACACGATAAGCTCAGCATCACCACGAGCTCTCAAGATCTTCACACCCCTTTCCTTTGCAGAAATAATCCTTAATAGGAGGGCTTCATAATCGACAACAATGTTGCTGTTCCCTAACTCCAATTTATAAGCCACAGGCTCACATACTCCATCTGGTGATGTCAAGACCACACCTGCACCAGATCCTGAAGACGCGCAACTACCATCAAATTCAAGAGTCCAAATCTGTGGTGGCATTTCTTTAGCAGAAAATTGCTTTTCCTCTTCCCCAGGTTCCATTTCCTCATCGTGATCATTAGTAAACAACATATAGTTACCAAATTCCAATTCTTGATACAAAATTCGGGCTTTAGGGTCATCAGATTTCAGTACCGTAAACTTAGCTTTCTCCTATGGGACTAGTTTAATCTTTTTATCGCCCACTGGGATTAAAGCTTGAGACCAATCCAACTTTATCTCCCCTCCAAGGTCTCTGCAAAAACTCATGCTTAACAATAAATCGTAACTAGCAGGTATATCAACAACAAGGATTGTTAACAACATCTTCTTCTCGGGGTGTGCCGCCAGGGCCACTTGAGCATCTTTAATTTGACCAACTAGGGGTACTTGTTTAGAATCCATAGAGTAACATCTACCATGGGCTTTAGTGAGAGTAAGTCCTAAATCTTTAGCTACGGTTGAAGGCATTACATTATTTGAGGCTCCTGAGTCTATTATGCAATTTCTTAACTTGCAACCATTGATATATAATAATACATAGAACGGGTCAGACTTTTGGCCTGGGAAAGTAGCCAAAATAGAAGGTTCCCCTTGCTTATTTGGTTCTACAAATATAGACTCATTTTCTATGGAAGTCATGACATTTTGGTTTAACTCCAAATTTCCTTCTTTACAGTAATCTACTAGCTTTTGTAGTTCTATGGGATTAGACTTAAGGTAGTCTATAGGGGAAATTTGAATTCTGGAATCTCTACAGAATTGAATAATGTCAAAAGAGCTTTTCTCCTTACCTGGTTGTAGAATTCTCAATCCTTGAGTGACCTCCTTAGAATAGGAGGTAGATGCCTCGTTATTTTTAAGTGGAGGTGTTGAAGTAGGGCTTTTATCCTTTTGACTTCGGGTCAAGACTGTATAAGAGGTCCCATCTATGGTAGTGTAACATGTTGCTTCTTGCTCTGAATTTGATTCATACTCTAAATATAAGTTTTCAGAGTCGCCATGTGAGTATGAATCTGGTTTAGCTCCGGACACCCCAGCATTCCACTCATCAGTCTGATGCTTTTGCCAAGCATGAGCTACATCAGGGAAACTCTCTCCATGGTGATCTGTAGTTAGGTGGAAGGCACACAAGTTTCCTTTTTTAGGGGGAGCTTCTATAGCTAGCCTCTGTGGTGGAGCAGTTAACTGTAACGCCTTTCCATCAACATTCCTCCCCTCGTTATTTCTCCCAGGCTGATCCTGAAAGTTTCGGTGGTAGGGATTATTAAATCTGGGGAGTTGCCTCTTAAAGGCAATGAATTCATTGGACAATTATTGAATCATCTCATCTGATGACGTAGTACTGCTACTACTGGCTCTAGATTGTATCTCTCTTTTCCGTTTCCCGGATGAGATCATATGGTCTTCAAGTTCTACACTAGTTCTCTGTGTGGCATCCAAATCTGCAGGGTTCACCCTTCTTAGATCATAATTGATGTCTGACGACATAGCACTTATGAAGAATGTTTTCAAATTTCCTGCCGTAGGCCTGTCGGCTGCTGGAATATGATTTACAAGCTTGTTGAATTTAGCTATAAAATCCCTCATACTGATAGAGGGTTCTTTCTTGATGGAAGTTGATTGCGTTAATAGGGCATGCTCATCTTCAACAATTTTAAACCTTCTTTCAAAGGCAGCTCTCATGGAAGCCCAATCTGTGATAGAAGAATTAGGTAAATGGTGGAACCAATTGGCAACATCCTCAATGAGGGTCTCAACAAATAATCTAACAGCCACATCCTCCTCTCGTACTGCTGGGATATTGACTGAAGTAAAGAATGTGGTAATGTGCTCGTCTGTAGATACTTTCCCGTCTCCAGAAAATTTGGAAAAGTTCTTTTTAGACCCTAAAGGGAGAGGATTATATGCTGCTAATTGCAGAGGTCCGATTGCAGCGGCCCAAGGAAGTGCCATAGCTACTTGGGGTAGATAGGGTGTTAGATTGATAACAGGAGGGGAAACTACACCGTGCAAAGTTAATACTTGACAAGTGGTGGACAATTGAGTAGTTTGTTTAGGAGGCGAAGAAGGTCTACTCTGGCTCCTTGCAGTTCTATTTTACTTGGTGAGGTACTTCTAAAAGAGCAAAGTTAATATCAGCAAGTCTCTCAAAGACTGGGTCTGTGCTACCTTCTTTCCTTGTACTCCTGAGAAATCTTTTAGACTCAAGATTTTCAACTAATTCTGTAGCCTAGCTTCATGCTCTGCTCGGCGTTGTACCCTTGTTAGATTTCTCCTCATGATGGCTTCTTCAAGTGCTTCTTCTCTAGCTTCTTCTTGCTCTAGCACTTGACTGGCATTTCTATAATGCTCAGTTACCGGTACTTCTTCTGTATCTCTAAACACAAGTATTTAGTGAGGAAATGAGATCCTCTTGATCGTCTTGGAATCCAAGATTCGGTTGGAGCACATAAATTATTTTTTCATGGGGAAACACCATCTTTCTCCATGATATGCTTTTGGTATAATGACTATTCGTCTCCCTAGCAGAGTCGCCAAAACTCTGTTGGTAAACAGATTGTTCTTTTGAATTTAACTCTAAAATAGCCAAAATACTTAAGAACAATTGAATACAACAGTTGGAAAATTGTTATTGAAAAAATAATTTCCCTCTAAATTTAAAGGTACAGCTCCCTTATATGAATGATCTTAAGTGAATTTTGATCTTTCCTAATCTAACAGGGGTATTTTCTTGACCTAAGAATAGAAGAGGTAAACCAAGCTAAACCTAGGCAGGAAATAGCTCAGGTAGGATAAATTCCACTCTAAATCTAGTTGATTCTGATATTTCATCAATCAGATTAACACCCAATATCGGTAATGCATGAACAACTACTAAAAATGTAGATGCAAGACTAAAGATTTAATGATGAAATGCTAATGAATCAATCTATATCACATAAACGTTTCCCAAACTTAGGATAACAACAGATCTTCCCCTTAATTAACTATATCAAATCATAATACAGAAACCTGGTTTTAATACAGATTGTGAATCTAACTTCAAAGAAACATTTGAATTCAACAGAAAGATAAATGCAATCCAATGGAACAGATAAAATAATGGTATTACGACATACAAATTTGACTCAACAAAATGCTATCTTTTACACCAAAATTTAACCGACCTCTATATTGATTTTGGAAATAATACATATAGAGTCCCAGATTGGACTGTTACAAGAGCGATAACTGAAATGGTTAAACTTCCCCAACCAGAAATGATAACCAAAGGTTTATATGTTACAATATCATCAAAATTTGGTACGAAGGGAGAATCTATTTAAGCTTCAGTTTCATTCCCTTTGCCTGATTTAGCCCTATAGGCGGTGACAACTGTAATAACTTTGATGAGCTCTTCATGCCTGTTGACATGGACATTGGTATATCGGATGAGCCATCTGGAATGCTCCTTGGCCAGGCCCTTAATTGCATCTGTCTGATCCTTCAATTCTTCCATGGCCTTATAAATACATCCACTCAACTGCTGGAGCTCTGGCACTTTCTCCAAATAGGTGGAAGATGGCTCTGACAGCTTATGCACATAATCGGAAAATGATTTCTGCATATTGGCCAATCCTATCATTTGTTTGCCTTGTCCACTCGTTTGTGATTCTGTGTGCAGACCTTGAAGAATCTTGAAGTCTTTGTTTTGTTCTTCCCTGATCTTAACATCTACTTGTTGCAACCTTGTCTCAGCCTAAATGATCATCTCAATTTTGAACTCTAGGCTTTGAAGCCACTCGATTAGAGGTTCATCTCCTTTTTGTAGAATCTTGGCTTTCAATGCCTCTTTGATCTTCATCTTTACTGCCACATGGAGCGTCACTATGCACTCCTGACACTTCACTCTCTCAGATGAGAGAGTTTGCAAATTCTTCTCAATGTTGTTCCTTTCCATCTCCAGTCTTAAGAGAGCATTACCCAGTTTCTCGACAACCGCTAATCCTTCAGATTTGAGTCTCTCAACCCATCCCTTGCCGATCTGCGCAAAGTGCCTATCCCCTTGCAACTTGGCTAATATAGCTTGATTCTTTGCCGCACTGGGATCAAAGGTAGTTTGGGTGCTGGGGACGCTTGCAATCAGAGTGAGGAGCTGTCTGATGAAGTTGGTTAGCTCAGCCACTTCTGCCTTCAGTTGAACCTTGGCAGTCTTGAGCTCCTTGAGTTCTTCCTCTATCACCACATTAGTAGACTTCCACCAGTCCACCTTGGTGTCATGACGAGCCAACCCCATATCAAATGACTGCAACTGAAATTCGGAAGCATTCATATCTTTGAATCTACCTTCCTTAGTTGGCTTGGACACTTCCATAGTGAAGTGCCCAGTTTCTGGATCCCGGTCCAATGTGGACAGCGTCTTTACTTTCTTTGCTTTTGCTGTGGCAGTGCTGGGGTGCAAGGCTCGAGCTAAAGTGTCCTTGCTGGGAGATCCTTCTTCCACCCTCTTTCTTTTGTGCTCCAGAGTGTTCTCTATCAATAATGCAGCGCTAGTGACCTTGGAGGTAGAGACCAACTCCTCTATAAACAACTTCCTAATGACTAGAGGAGTAGACTTTGGTCTTGAAGCAAATGGATTTATCGAGGTAGGAGAAGAGGATACCTATTTGGAAATTGAAGTAACCTTCTTCTTTTTCTTGGCCTCTTCATCTGATTCTGTAGTTGAGGGAGTATCTTCATGCACTTCTACAATGACAGGGGACCCTCACCTTGGAGATCCCTAGATTGAAGTACCGACTTGGGCATCTTTAGCAACTGCTTTAGCTGATTGCTCAGGTTCCACATCTTTGGTGGGTTCCTCTGTTGACCCAATATCTGGAAGCGGGCCTTCTCCACAGGTCTTCTTTGGTTGAACTTCTTTTTCAGGAGGTTCATCACCTCCCCCGGCTGGATGAGATGAACTTTTGGTTGTAGTTGGGAGTATCACCGAAGAAGTCGTTGCAATGTTGGAAGTATCCT
The DNA here is from genome assembly GCA_018584345.1 of Thuja plicata. Taxonomy (NCBI): domain Eukaryota; kingdom Viridiplantae; phylum Streptophyta; class Pinopsida; order Cupressales; family Cupressaceae; genus Thuja; species Thuja plicata. The sequence goes on from MU224989.1 coordinate 226,638, forward strand.
TTGCCAGGGTCCTTTGAGTAGGAGGCTTCCTTTATGACGTCTTTCTTCTTCCTGCCGTCCATTCAACCCATTGTTCTGTCCTTTTGAAAATGCCACCCATTAGAGTCTGCAAGTCATTGATGGCTTGATCTAGCATGGGCTCAGAACTGATGGGAGTGGACTTTATCTTTTCTAGATATGTATTATCGTACTGTTAGACACCTAGATTTGCACCCTTACCCAAGCTCTCATAGTCTTGGTGATCTAGTGTAACATGGGAATTGTCTCAAGGTTGTGGGACCTTTTGCTAGCTAATATAAGACCTCCAGGTTCTAGGCTGGTTCCTCTTGATATGTCACCCAAATTTGCTTCCTAACATAAAAGTAAATTCTTGAGGGAAAAGGGATAGAAGGAATGCATGAAAGGGAAATAACTGAAAACAAATTATCCTACTAGGTGATACATCGAAGGTAACTTGAATCATAAAACATTAACTAATCTCAGTATGAAACCTTTGATCTAATAGAACACAACCTTCTAGACATGCTTGCATAAGTATTTCATAGAGAGGTCTGAGATAAATAGAGGCTATTCAGGGAAAGAAGTAATTTCACAAACAATAGCGTATTCACTATATATAGACACAGACTATGACCTGCAAACAAACATCCATTTCTGCAATCAGGCATAGGAATGAGACAAAATGACAGGGGACTGAAGAATATCAACAAACTCATCTAAATCAGATCATCCACAATAGTACACGAAATTGCAGAAATAAAGAGGGCTTAGGAACTCCAATATTTCTCTAAAAATCATTCAATATATATTCTAAATCAGTAAGAGAAATTTAGACAAGAAAACCCAGAGACAGAGAAAATGTCACAAAAAGCCTTTGCAATATCTGAATATCAATCAAAGATTACAGACTGTAAAAATTAGAGGGAAGAAAAATGCCATGGATAAATTCTAAGCAAGGAAAACTCTGAGCTCTAAAAGCTCCCAAAACTGATATATACTCCCCAGCACGCAGGCTTGGAGTCCAAAATTAATTAGGGTTACATTACAATATATTTACTTTGAACAATAGAAACCCTAACTGTCCCATCTGTCAGAAGAAACTCTGAGATTATCTATCAAAGATCAGATACATCTTTGAAAAGTAGATTTGTTATAATGAAAATCTCTAAGAAAGGCCGGTGAATCTGATATGAAAGAAGACAAGTTGAAATACATGTAATGAGATCTGATTAGAAAACCCTGTTTGGGTCAATTTGGCCTTTACTATTCACAGATAATATTGCTAGAAATCAGATTGCCCCTTCGGAAAAAATCTGACTTAACCCTTACTCCTCCTAAAAGGTCACCCCTTATCCATCTAACCTCTGCCAGTCGACTGCCATTACTATTTAAATCTGATTTTCAAAGGTATTTTGAATTTAAAATATAAAAATGGTTATGTGGCGCCATCCTTTTCTTTTATCGAGCGGCCAAGGTTAAGACCTTGTTTCCTTTTAAATGAGAACCGTCAGATCACCTTTTCTTTGTCTTTGACCTGCTTAACCCGCACCGTGTCCTTACCCTTAACCGCCAGCTGACCGCAGTTATCTTTGCCTTTTAAGTCGCCAGATCTCCCGAGTTTTCATTAATCGCAGCTTAGATCTAGCGACCCTGTGACTGTCGTAGATCTTGGTCTTGATCGAACAATGGTCGCTAGATCTCCCGAGCACTATGGAATATACCCTTTGTCTTCAAGACCTAGCGACTAAGGCAATTTCCTTATCACACAAACATTTGGCATATTTGACTGGTGATCCCCCGACTGACCATGAAGGCTCGGGTCCATGCTGCCACGTGTCAACCTTGTACTAGATTATGTTTGCTTGATCAGATCTGACAATACGCCAAATGTATTGCCACATCAGACATCCTTTCTTTGAAACAAGAGACTACGCAACTATCCCTTTCATTCGTGTAATCGAGAGACATGTTTGACCTTTTGACTGGGATCAGGCGATCACCTCACCATCGTTGATCCCTTCATTCTTTCATCCAACGACCCTCCCTTAATCTCATGATATTCAGGGTAAACTCTAATTTATACCAAGACATGGCGACCAAAGGGGAAACACTAACCTATTGTGGACTGAAGTTTGACCATGGTTTAGGAAGTATAAGTGGTCACGGGATCTCATGAAGATATGCCAAATCAAGGTTTAAACAAGTGATAACCCGATTGAGGTATTAGTCGCTTAATCGTGTGAAGTCAAAGAGTAAACACAGAACATGAAGCGATACCGCGACTGATCAATGAGATAAAAGGCACATGGGAAACTCAGCATTTTAAGTGACCGAAAAAGGTAATGACAAAACATAAGATAGCTAGGGTTTTCATTGCAACAGTCATTTTTTCAAATTATAATAGTCATCCTTTCCAAACTTTAAGGGTCTCTTAAAGCAAAGACATAAAGGATGCAGGGAAAGGAGGAAAGGTAATAAAGAAATAAAATTTTCTCTACACCTTCACAGGGGTTATGGTAGATACACAGGGCCAAATAGGAAACCCTAAAAGTTAATCAAATCTAGACATTTCAGACATAATTGCATGGAAAGAGGCAAACAGTAAGATTGAAAAAAAGATATCCAATACACAACAAGGACTAGAAAATTACCAAATCCATGGCACAAGCTGGGCTCTACCCTTGTGGGAGCCTCATTTAACCCCACTTGTCCAAATTTGAATAGTCATGAGAAATTGGATAACACATACATGTGGTTGCCATCATCTTCTAGCCCCTCCATTGCTATGTCAACTTTAAACCTTTTGATTTTTTCAATAGTTAACCGGGCGTAGAACCTCTCCCTACTCTCCAAATCATCCTTACAATTAACCCAGTAGTCTTCAATGTCATCAACATGATGAATAACATGACTCATTTGCAAGACATCTCTAGGATAATTCACTGGATCATACTGTGACCTCATGACATCATAGGTTTCCAAAGGAAACCTCTTCGATAATTTCTTTAGAACATTCTTCACCTCTGACCGGGACGCAAAATTGTACACTCCAACAGTCATGGGGAAATCATATCCCTTCTTCCTAGCATCAACACAGATTAAATTTACTTGGAGCGCTTTCCTCATCACCTTGATCAACACGATCATATCCGTAGGATACCTGGGCAGCTTCAAAGGGAAGTCATCAAAACCTGCAAGATAGATGTATGAGAAATCTCCGAATTGAATAAAATAGCATCCAAATTGGCTGATAAAAGCCATGGCTTCAGGAGAAAATCTCCTCTCTAGACAACCTTGTAGTTCCCTGCATAGTCTCATTGTAAATGCATCATTAACTTTGAGATAATCAGCATAGCTGTTATGTAGTTGCAAAGAGGGGAAAAATTTGTAACTCTTAACATCATCAGGAAATTCCTCTAATCTAGGAAGCACTGGCCAAATTTGAATTATCGCCAAAATATACAAAAGAACTGAGGACATGTAGAACTCATCTTGACGCTTAGCTCTATTTAGGGCATCTGAGAGGTTCTCACTTACCATAAGGGCCCAATCAATGAAATGATGTTGGGAACAAATTACCTAAACTAGGAAGAAATGATAGTCAACGAAATTGAGCACCTCGCTCTCACCTCTAATCCTGTGGAGTAGCACCAGGATGTCTATGATCTCCGACTTCAGATTAGTGCCACATAGTATTTTTTGGCAACTTTCCCTTGGTGCTCTTTGGTTCTTAAAACCGGGACTTCATGATCTACTTCTTCCACATGGTCCTCTTTGCTGTATACTCAGAAACCGCCTGACTATAAGTCATTTCTGAATACTCCGCTTGTTCTAGGATACAAAGAGAATTCTGGACGGTTTCTCTATCAATAAAGAGAAGCATCATGTCATCGAGCAGAAGAATTTGCTTAGTGTCCAGGTTGTATTGAGCTATACATTTTCGAACCAGCTCAGGAGCTTGAACTGCTACACAAAAACTGACAGCTTCGACTAACCCGCTCTCCTTAAGTTTCTCAGTGATAGGATGCATTTGATCTGCCTTCAATCTGTTTTGGAAGTTCTATATATCAAAGAACTTCAATGAAGTGTCCGACATCTTATGCCAGTTAGAGGTGATGTCATTCATTCCGTCGAATCTCGTAAATCTGGAAGCCATACTTTGAGTGATTTGATTTGGGGATTTAGGAAAATCTCTTAAGAATGCAGGGGCAAAGAATAACTACTATCAGAGGCTTCGAATTCAAACAATCTGGCGAACAAATGGTGGCTCCTGTTCAGAACCTTCAACTGATTTTATAACTTTTGAATTGTTACCATTTAACGACCGACTTCCCGTGCCACATGAATGAAAAGACCTAAACATTAATGAAAAAGTCTGTTATGAAGTAAAATGGCTTTATTTGAATTAATTACTTTGCTCTTACATGTCGTTAAAAAAATGTCTTTTAACTTTAGTAACTGTAACAGTAGCTTTCCTAAGGAAGCGGAAAATTACTTTTCCACTTCTCCTTTGGGCGGAGAAATGCTTTTGGAGTACTCTCTATTTGAGAATCTGCTAAAGGAGAAATCTGGCCTGCCGGGGTGCCAAAATGACATGTGTTGATTTCATCGGCCTTCTTTATATCTTGGATTTCTTATGAGATGGATTCTTCCTCAAAATTCCTTCATTTTAAAGGTTTGGTGAAAAACGCACTCTGCAGGTTGAAACCCGCTTGTTGGAGTAGTGGAGAAGCCATTTTCCACTTTTCCGCCTATAAGCTTACACCTCAAATTTCTCCTCACTCAATCATTCCCTTTGCTTGAAAAAGGTTCGATCTAAATGCCCAAAGCTTTCTTATTCCCAAATTTATCATTTTCAACCTTCATTGACCTTTGATACTCTTAGGTCTGTTAAGTGTGGAAAACACACTTTGCAGGTGATTTTCTGTCATGGCGAAGCTTGGAACCAATTTACCGCCAATGCTGCAAAATAAAGAGTTATGGCTAAATATTTCAACTGCATATAAGACTGATGTTAGAATTCTTCGTATCGTGGCCTTTACCGGATTAGGAACTTAACTTACCCAATGAAAACATGATCTCAGATACAGATTCCCTCTGGGTCACAAAGAGGAGTGAATTTTGGGAAATCTGATAAAGACCTCGTAGCCTAAGGGGATAGCTAGACTTAGACTCAGGAATTTCATGAAGTTTTCAAGACTACTACTACACAATAAACATCCACTTTTGTTTAAAGGTATGCAAACCAAAAGTGGGGCAACAGAACGTATTGCAATAATTATAAAATGATCATTTCAATATTTTAGAGAATAATGCAATGAAAGCTATATGCAATATACAAATATATAGAGAATACAAAATAATATGAATTACCTTAATAAAGGTATGCCAATCATGTGTTTTCATCCCTGACCCAAATTTATTTTTCTTTGATATCAGATAGTTTATGTTCGCAACAAACCCTGTGGGAAATCAATTTTTTTGTATGACTTATTTTATAGTATTGCTTTGCTGCTCTAATAATAACCAAGGAAAGACACTTATATCAATATGGTCTCCATTGTTATTTGATCAAATTACATTTTTCAATGCATGGTTAGAATCTTCAATGTCACTACAAATTTTGACAATTTTTTCTTTATTACGCCTTTCGTCTAATAATTTTCATAATGTCTCTGTTACATTCTTTCTAATATGCATAGCATCAAACAAATGCATGATTGGGAGGTGCTCGTAGTAAGACAACCTGCTAAATTGTCTAGGATAACTTTTTAGTCCTTTTGAAAGTTGGTCATTGACGCCTTGACGACCTTCACGAGCATCAATTACATCATCAGTAAACAAAAGACTATCAAAATATAAATTTCAAACAAAAACCATCAGATTGAATGATATTACCTCGTTGATTTATTCTATTGTATTCCAACTTCCATAGGCGAGGTGTCATTCTTTGTGGATTTGATGTAGTCTCTTCTTTCCCATTGAAAATATTTTTTTTGGTAATTCGATACTTATGATTTCTATGGAGAAACTGCCTATACTCATTGAACACCCACTTTCCTAAACTTTTTGAATGACAAAATTTCATCTTTGGATCACAAATTGAAAATGCAAATTTTTCCTTTGTCTAAAGACCTACAAGATCGTGTATAATTGGATTGAATATGTTTATTTTGATAATTACAATTATCATGCACAAACTTAGACATACAAAAAAGATGTGTTAGCACTATAACATACCAAAAAGAGGTGTTAACAAGAGAATATACCACAAAAATGTGTTAGCCCAGGGGCATCATGTATTGTCCATATAAGCATTGCTTATAATTGAAACTGTCTTTGTCTTATTGGTCTAGAGATGTCATACATAGTGACCCCATTCCATAAATCCAACAACTCTTCGATAAGGGGTTCAATATATACATTCATATCTTTAACTTGGTACTTACCTAGTTGAATGAATAGAAACATTACATAATTATTGTCATTTTGATGCGGTATTTATGAATAAATTTAGACGAATATTGAATGAAAAAAACCTGGAACAATCATTTCCAACATTATGTGTTCCCTCTTTATGGACATTCAAGGAGGAATGTTATTGTTGATAACAAAAAAATGCCACACCGAGTAAATAGATCTCATCTCTCCAAATGGATTGACATCGTCTGCTGCCAATGAAAGCTTGAGATTACGAGGTTATTTTTTAAAGTGTGGCCAAGTTTCCTATATATCCTTAAATGCGGAACCATCTGTAGGCATTCACATAATGTCATCTCAACTTCTATTGCATGCATGGTAATCCATAAATTGTGCCAAGGTAGTGCACTTGAATAATTGTTACAGACGTGGAATAACGCGAATATACTGGAGAACCTTGCGAGAATTTTTTTTTGTTATTTGATCTGTTTGATATCTACTAATATGACAATCAGGGAATTGTGTTGCAAATTCATGTTGTTTATGATTTATAATATGATCATTGGGACATGCATGTATTGTTTGATACTCCATCCCAATATCTTTCATAATGACAGATAGTTCCCAGTACGAGCGAGGTAGAATGCTTGATGGTGATAACAAACACTTGTTAAGGAATTATAGATCAGGAGATGAGATGTAAACTGAATTTATGCAGTAGAATACAATTACCTTGGTTATTGATTGATTCTACAAAAATATATTTGTATTTATATACAGAATCTATAATGAATAGTTGTGACTATTCATTATAGACAGATGTGGCTGTTGATACTAAATGAAGTGACTGTTCATTATACATATCATTTATTAATAACTAATATATATATATATATATATATATA
>MU224989.1:252129-269885 GCA_018584345.1 Thuja plicata
ATTTGACAGAGCTATGCTCTAAGTTTAAAATTACTCAACATTGGTCTTCCATCTATTATCCTCAGGGTAATGGACAGGCAGAAGCATCCAACAAGACAATCCTTAAAATCCTGCATCGCACAGTGCATAAATCTGGATGAGATTGGCATCTCCAGATCAATCCAGCTCTTTGGGCATACAGGACAAGCATAATAGCACCAACAGGGGCTACACCCTATGCTTTGGTTTATGGAGCAGATCCTGTGTTACCAATTGAGGTTGAGATTCCTTCCTTGCGAGTCTCTTTGAAAGGCCTCATTACAGATGAAGATAATAGAATATCTCGGCTACAAGAGCTAGAACTACTTGATGAATGTCAACAAGTGGCATTCAATCACCTTAGAGCATACCAGAAAAGGATGTCCAAGAGTTATAACAAGAAGTTTAGACCAAGGGATTTCAAAGCTGGTGACCTCATTCTGAGGGAGAACCCTAAGAATCAACAACATCAGATCCAGAAAGGGAAGTTTGAACCAAATTGGCTTGGTCCGTATGTTGTCACTGCAGTGTTTGGGTCTGGTACCTATCAACTTTCTACTACTGAAGGAGAACAACTCAAAGAGCCCATCAATGCTTTTCATTTGAAGTGATTCTACAGTTGAGCCATCTTCAGTGTGCTCATGTATATAGTAAATTCCTGAAAAAATTCTAAAAATCTAAAAAAGTCCTAAAAAAATGATCATCTTAGTGAAAACCTAGCAATAGGCGCTTTGATGTATCTCCAAAAAAAATCATATATTCCAAAAATACAAAAAAAAATAAAAAAATAAAAAATACAAAAAAAAGAGAAAAAAAAAGGTGCCATTGATGAAAACCTGGCAAACAGGCGTCATGGTAGCAAAAATAGAATTTCTGCCAAGATGGTGAAAACCTGGTAAACAAGCGCCTCTTGTTCCATAATGCTATATCTATCACAACACCACTTGGCTTAACACATTTGCTTTCCTGCATTGCTACTTCCCTGCTTTCATTTGCTTTCAGTTGCCATCACGACACCAACTCACATGGATTGAAACTGGTCATACTCTCAGGGCAACCCTCCTGATCTAGGGGCCACTGTCCTCTTATCTTTTAAGGATCTTCTTCACATCAGTCACCAGTGGTTCTCATTGTGTCTGCCTACTGATGTCTAGCTTATACTACGATCGCTTCATTTGAGCATCTCTCTCGCGTCAGTCACCAGTTGTTCTCACTGCGTCTGCCTATTGTCACTATTCTATTGAGAATGCTCACATTTGTTACAGTTGGAGTTGTACTCAAATGCTCTATCTATCGATACTCAGTCTTGATGATTCTATGCTTTAGTTTGTACATATCTTTTGGTCACTTTTGTGACACTCTAGTCCCTTTGCGGACCCTCTTGACTTGTCATTGATTCAGTGCCATACGCTTGGAGGCAATCACATCTGGTTTGTCCTCACAACATATGTCAATTCAGTCATCATTACTTGGGGGCATGGGCCCCCCATTTGATCATATCTTGGTTTATATCTAGAGTCAGTAATCTTGTCACTTCTCAAGGACAACTTGCTACTGACACAAATCAGTGTTTTTCAACACCACCATAAACAGTGTTTTTTAACACTCTCTTTAGACACATTTGTGTTTTTCAACACACATTGGATATCTCAAATGTAAACATCTGTTGATAACAATCAAACACAATGCACTCACAAGCACAACGGTGTTTTTCAACACCTCTAAACATGAACACATCCGCAAAACTTTGAAACTGGCTGAGCTATGCTTGAATATTTCTTTGTATGCTGTCTATTCTCATGGATTTCATTGATATTTTCTTTGTCTACTGCTTTTTGGTGTAGTCCCGATGATTCGACAATGTAAAATAAATAGGGTGTATGTGATAAGAGCTCCCGCAATAAGGTGGAACAACCTCACATCCCTCGATCTTGTTTATTTGTACGCCATGGTGAGGTCGGTACTATCTCCTTGCTTGTTATTGCTCTGTTTGTTATTGCTTTGTTTGTTATTAGTCTGTTTTGTTTACGCACGATCGCACTCATGATTACCTTGGCTTTGAATGCCTCGATACTGGTGTAGTCTTGCAACATTAACTGTAAACAATGTTCAGGTCATCTTGGCTTTTGTGCCCTGGTGCTTACGTTCGTTTCCTACATTTCATCCGATGAAGAGTCATATTCATATCCTTATGGTTGGATTGTGGTGCCAGTAAGGGTTTTATTGACTTTGATGTTCCAAAATTTTTTTCAATGATGATGATTTTACAATGGGTCTCACAACCATGTCCTATAATTTCACTTTCATATTGCATCTAGCATAGGATTGCATTTTCATTCTAGACTTGCATTGTGGCAGCAATTCAATGTTCTCTTCTTTGTATTCTCTTGGGTTCATACATAGGGGAGTTCTTCTTTAGAGTCTTGGTTTCATCATGACTGCCCAAGTGTTTGATCCTCGCTTTCTATCTTCAGCTATATGCTCAACCCATTTTTGGGATCAAAATTGAAATATGACACTTTTATATAGCTCAAAATCGCATTTTAAATTTTTTGGGACTGATGCGATCAGACACTTGTGCAGTCAACTTTCTGACATCTCTTTCTTGTCAGAATCATATCGTATCATCATTTTCTGAAATCTTTGACTTTTTTCCTTAAAAGTCAACTCTGGTAAACTCTAGTCAAACTTGGTCAACAAGACCTCGAAATCACTCAAAATTGATTCTGAATCTTTTGAATTCTTTCGTAATCTATTCTGAGTTCTTGATCTCTGGCTCAACATCTATCTGTGATTTTTAACTCTCCATCGTCATTATGATGTGTCATCTTTCTATTTCTCTCCCGAGGGGGCAGGATGATTACATCATTAAATCTATTTCAATCAATCTGATCTGATTTTCAAAAGTCCTCATTGCTAGGGGCATCTCATCACTTGGGGCATGTTCAATTTTTCGTACCTCATAGTCAAAACTGGATACTCCACAATCAATAAGGGCATCTTTGTTCCTTATATCTTGTCATCTTTTAAGTATTTGAGCAATCTAACTCAGATTCTTGAGGATCAAGCTCCGTTCTGAAGATGGTTCTCGAAAACTATCTTTTTGGGATAGGTATCGGGGCAATCTAACCATGACTCCTGATAATCAAGCTCCATTCTGGAGATGATTTTGAACCTCTATTTACTATCTTTTGAGACATGTATCGGGGTAATCTAACCCTGACTCCTGAAGGTTAAGCCTCATTCTGGGGATAGCCTTGGGAAAGATATCTATCTAAACCAGTGTCTTGGCAATCTAACCTAGATATTGGGGGACTAAGCTTTATTCTGGAGATAGTCCTAAAATCTCTATTGATTATCTTTTTGGACAGGTAACGGGGAATTCTAACCCTGACTCCTAAAGGTTGAGCCTCATTCTGAGGAGAGTCTTGTTAAAGATATCAAATCTATTTAAGTATCAGGGCAATCTAACCTGAATCCTGAAGATTAAGCCTCGTTCTGGGGATAACCTTGTGAAAGATATCAATCTAATCAGTGTCTTGGAAATATAACTTAGATATTGGGGGACTAAGCTTCATTTTTAAGATAGTCCTAAAATCTCTATTTGACTATATTCTTTATGGACAGGTATCGGGACATTCTAACCCTGACTCTTGAAGGTTGAGCCTCGTTCTGAGGATAGTCTTGTTAAAGATATCAGATCTATTAGGTATCTGAGCATTCTAACCTAGATCCCTGAGGATCAAGCTTCATTCTGAAGATGACCCTCGAAAACTTTATTTGACCGGTGTCTCGGCAACCTAACCTAGACTTCAGAGAGTCAAGCTCTATCCTGGAGATGGCTCTGAAATCTTCATCAATCGATTTTTGCATTATCAATTTTCAAATCTATTCTTCTGTGCTTCAGGCATCAGACTATTCTTTGAATCAATGCGTTGCTCACACATCAATTCAAGGAGGGGCAAAATGTAACACCCCAAAATTGGCATCTTGCAACCCTAACCAATTTTGTTGCATTTGTCATTCTTCTGAATCATCAAAGTCCTATTGTACTAGACAATTCTGAGTTTTAACTGACTCTACTCGACCTAAGTGTCAAATATAGAAAATCCTAAATCTACATTAATCATACATCATATTTAATTCATAAATATCTATTTAGCTAAACAAACCTTAAGATCGAATTAATTTAATTATAAAGTCCTAGCACTTTAATTAAATTAAATTCACCCTCTTTAGCTAAAACACATAAAAAGGAATTAAATAATATTTAATTATTAAATGAATATCCTCATTTCAATAATTGAACTTAATTATTCAGATAATTGAGAAAAAACAATTATGAGGTCATATTTATTTAATTAATTGAGTATTCTCTCAAAAATCTTATCTCTGTTTAGAAATAGAATCTTTGAATTAATTGTGCTTTAAAGAGAAAGAAAACAATTAAATCAAATAAAACAGAATTAAATTAAAGAAAGAAAACAATTAAATCAAATAAAATAGAATTAAATCAAAGAAAGAAAACAGTTAAAGCAAAGGGAAAACAATTTATTGTTTTCTTTCAAATAAAGCTTTCTAATTTGAACTGGCTTTTCTATCTGTTTTATTTCAAAAAGGAAAGTTTCTATTCTGAACAGTCTCTGAGTCTATAAAAGAACTCTCATCTCTCATTTAAACCCCAATTACTTCCTGATTGCCCACTCATTTTTTATGCATTGTTAGAATACTAAATTATTGTCACATTTTCTTGATAATCTCATATAGAATAATCTCATTTTTGCAATAGAATAGTTTCAATTTCTAGAATAATTGCATTGCAATCATGTCTTAGATTATCTTACATCTTTTCAATTCTTAGAATAACTGTGCATTGTATTACATTCATGAAGAAAAATCCTTCGTTCCTAGATTGGTCTATGGTTGTGAGACTCTCATTCTGAGAGCAATTTTGAAAACCCCGTCTGGATTGAAGGCAACAGGTCGAATCATGCAGGCAGACAGGATGAATAATCTCATATTCAGTCTTGTATGTATCTAATGAAGAAGGACTATGTTGAAGTGTATGGTGAATTAACAAGGCCAAATTTACCACATACAGGTGTTATGTGGAGTTCCTAAAAGAGCACAGAGTTTGTAATAAAATAAAATATCTTTTGGGGGCCTCATTGACAACAACCATATACCTGAATAAATTGTTCATCTTTTTCTAGAGTAATTGTATAGTAATTTTAGATTATTTTGGTGACTTTAGTATTAAGAGTATGAGTTTATATTTTTCAAAGTAAATGGTGTTATACCTCAATCTGGGAACCATACAAAATGCTTAATTACTTTAAATTTTAGAACACTAGATGATCTATGATAGTTTGGTGAAGATAACAAAGAAAGGTATCAAACAAAAATCAAGCTTATATAACAATTATATTGCAGCATACAAGAAACTTATTATTAAATACAAACACCATTATTTTATCACTCACCTTCAGCCCTAGCTCTAAATTTAGTTTGCAAGTATGGGAAACATGGATGCTCTAGTTGATAAAAGTTTTCAATCCAGAAAGGAAATTGATGAACTACTTCATGTTGAGGTCAGAGACCATCATTTGATTATATAAGGTTCGACAAAAATGATTTCCACGTACACTCAGATGAAACATTTATGGTAATCATAATTAAATTTGAATTGACAAGACTCAGAACTCAAAAAATAATCCATACCTTTCAGACAATTGAGTTCTAGCCCATATGCTGAGGAATTCACTAATGGTGGAAGGACACCAGTTCTTAGAGACAATCCCGTTACCAAAGGATTACATCAAATTGCAATTAAGAAACAACTGCCTCTTGGATCGTAAAAAAAATAAAAATCTTAATCATCTCACATCTGACTATGCAACACAAGGTTTATCCTACAATAGAATAGATTTAAGTCATAGCATGAATGTACATTAAAACAACCTTTTCATAAGTTAATAAGTTGCAATCTTACTGATCTGTGTGGTCATGACAACACTAGATATCATAGAGCCACAAATAGATGGAAAATTTCACCTATTTGAAAAATAAGTACACCATGAATTCTTCCATCCTCTTTAACTCTATATCTGGTGCAGGAGCACCTAGGTTAGGAAGCATTTTCATTTTGTAAGGTGTTTTGTTTTACCACTTGTGTAATGACCGAGGTTAATCGATGAACAAACATCATAGTTGCTTTTCTTAGTTTGTTTTTAGCTTAAGTGTGTGTTGAGGTATCATATAAACCTAATACAACCAAGGCACGAGAAACCATAATTGGTGAAAGGGAAATAAGATATTGGTGCTCGGGCATTACTACTACTGCTCAGGTTACACCAGTGCTCGGGCAATATTGTTGCTCAAGTTATACTGATGGTCGGGTAGTTCTATTGCTCAAGGGAGTTTCTCGGGTTTGTTGATCGGGTATGCTGCTTGGGTATGTCGCTCAGGTTTTCTTCTCGGGTTTGCTGACTCATGCTCGGGTGTTGAAGGCGAAGTTTGTTTTGGCGCTCGGGACTGTTGCTTGGTAATGGCGGTCTATTGCTCGGTTATGTCGGTTAACGGCCCAGGAAACACATGATGCGACGTTTGTGACCAGCTGGGTCAACTGCAACGGCTCCCAATGTGTCATTTTTATCTTTAATGAATAGGGACACCTGTTCCAGTGATGGGAGGGTCATTTATGATCACCCATGCCTTCTTTGCAAGGTTGTTGAAGTTGTTGGAGGATGCGAGATAATTTGGAGATATAGCTATATTGTTAAAAGTTTGTAATCGATGTAATAAAGAGAGAGAATAGAAGATTGTAGAGTGTTGTACATGTAATAGATTTCAGATAGAAATACAAAGAGTATTTTACACTTATTCTGTAATCTGTTATGTGTTCTGTGTGTGATCTGTTTAGTTCAATTAATCAGGTTAAACCAGTTGGTTTAGCTTGGAAGATGAATCTACCCTAATAGATTCTATAGCATGAAATAGTAGCTTAACGATGGGAACTAGGTCTAGAGCACTTGAGGTGAAGATCTTAGTGAATTTATCAAGGTAGGGTTTGATAATACCCTATAATGTCCATTAAGAGACCTTGAAGCAGAGTCAAGCTAACTCTCGGTAACAACTAGACTAAGGTTCTACATCAGATTGGTATTAGAGCAAGTTAGAGATTGGGCTTGTGTTGTTTGGGTGTGATTTTTAGAAGAGTCTTTAAATTCATCCAAGATAGTGACCAATGTAGAGCTAGAAAGAGACATTGGAGAGAAGAAAGAGGAGAATAGACTTCTGAAGGAACAGTTAGCTGAAATGACATGTAAGTTATAAGAAGTGCAACTTCAAACTACAAAAGTCAGTGAACTGATGAGAGAAGCTGATGAGAAGGGTAAACTAGTGGCCGAGGAGGACATGATCCCAAATCCAGACCTTGTGCTTCAAGAAGAGCCATTCTTGAAAGAGTTGAAGGCAATGAGTGGTAAGTCCTTAGAAGGTGTGCCTCTATTTAGTGGCAAGATGGATCCAGAATTAATCATGGAATGGATAAAAGGTCTTGAAAATCACTTTGATTGTGATAGTGTGATCGAAGCTCAGAAAGTAAGAATAACCAAGACAAGATTGAGAGGAACTGCTCTCACTTGGTGGAAATTTGTCCAAGATGAAAGGAATAAAGAAGGAAAGAACCCCATCACCAGTTGGAAAGGTATGGTGGCCAAAATGAAGGAAACTTATCTTCCTGATGATTATGAAGTGAAATTGCACAAGAAAAGGCAGAATATAAGACAGAAAGACTTAGAAGTCAGTGCCTATACAGAAGAATTCTATAAGCTATGCTTAAGGTCCCATGTAATGGAAGAAGAGAGCCTAAAAGTGGCAAGATATCTAAATGGCCTCAAATGGAGTATCCAAGAAGAGACCAATCTCTTAAGCCCCAAGACTGTTCACCAATGCTATCAACTATCCCTCAAGGTAGAGTAGAAGTTCAAGAAGAGGTAAGACTCAAAAAATAGAGGCAGAGGAAGAGACAATAGAGGTCATAGAGGAGGATATCAAGGAAGGAATCCTGAGGCTAAGAATCAAAGTGAGTCCAAACTCACTGAGAACCAAGGAGACCCCAGTAACACTAGAGGTGGTTACACTAGAGAAAGAGGTTCAAATAATAGTTCAAGAGGAAGAACTGATAATCAGGGAAGAGGATCTTACTTCTCTTCTATGAAGTGCTATAACTGTCAACAACTTGGACATCCTGCATATTGATGTTCTGCAAAGAGCTCTACTTCACAAGGAGGAGACAAAAGAGCCAACTATGTGCAAGAAGAGTCTTCTAGCAGCAAGACAACAAAAGTCCCCATAGGTTCAGAGATGGGAGAGAATTTGATGGTTTGAAGAACACTCCTCAAAGAACCCATCAAAGAAGAGCCAAGCCAAAGAAGATCTTTGTTTTGAGTCAACTGCAAGGTACTCAGTAAGGTCTGTAAAGTTATCATAGATTCAGGTTCTACTGATAATATAGTTTCCTTAGAAGCTATTGAGAACCTAAAATTGACAATAATACCTCCTACTAATCCTTATAGAGTTAATTGGTTGAATAAAGATCAACATGTAATAGTCAATGAGAAAGCTTGGATAGAATTTTCCATATGCAGGTATACGGACAGGGTTTTGTGTGATATCCTGCCCATGGATGCGTGTCATTTTCTATTGGGTAGACCTTGGCAGTTTGATTGAGCTGCAGTGCATGATGGAGCTGATAACTCCTATTCCTTCAAGAAATATTGAATAATGTTCATGGTACAGTCAATCTTGGAAGAAAAGGAAGAGAAGAAAAGAGGTCCCAACCTACTGTTGGTCAGTGAGAAAGAATTCTTGAAGACATTAGAAGAAGAAAATGGAGTGGGCTTTGCTTTGGTTTTGAAACCAAAGAGTGAAAAGGAAAATAAGAGGGAAGAGTTTCCTTTAGAGATCCAAAGGTTGTTAACTCAGTATCAGGCCATAGTTAGTGATGGTCAACCAACTACCCTACTAACTGAGAGGTCTATTAGTCATCAAATTGACTTTATCCTAGGAGTCTCACTTCCTAATAAAGCTGCTTATAAAATGACTCCTCAACAAAATGCAGAGATTTATAAACAAATTTAAGAACTAATTAACCAAGGGTTGATTAGAGAGAGCATAAGTCCATGTGTTGTTCCCACAATCCTAGCCCCAAAGAAGAATGGAACTTGGAGGTTGTGTACCGATTCCAGGGCCATAAATAGGATTACTATCTGGTATCTAGGTTCCTAATACCAAGGATAGAAGATTTAATGAATTATCTTAGTGGAGCTAGATATTACTCCAAAATAGATCTTAAGAGTGGATATCATCAGATAAGAATCAAAGGGGGAGATGAATGGAAAACTACTTTTAAGACTACTGAGGGACTATATGAATGGCTTGTTATGCCTTTTGAGTTGTGAAATGCCTCAAGCACATTTATGAGATTGATGAATGAGGTTTTGAAGGACTTCATTGTAAAATGGGTTGTAGTGTACTTATATGACATCCTAGTGTTCAGCAAAACAAAAGAGGATCATCTTAGACATCTGCAAATGGTAATGCAAAGATTGCATAAGGAAAAGTTGACAATCAACTTGGAAAAGAGTGAGTTCATGAAGAAAGAGTTGGTATACTTAGGTTTTGTTATCTCAGAGGGTAACTTGAAGATGGATACAAGAAAGGTGGAAGCAATCTTGAATTGGCCTACACCGAAGTCATCTACTGAAGTAAGGAACTTCCATGGTTTAGCACAATTCTACCCGAAGTTCACCAAACAGTTTAGTGAAATCAGTGCACCTGTTTTAGATACCATAAAAGGAGGTATGAAAGCCAAGTTCCAATGGAATGAGCAGGCTGATAAAGGATTTGAGAATCTGAAGAAAAGGATAGCGACTCAATTGATATTGAGCCTTCCTAGTTTTGAAAAATTGTTTACAGTGGAGTGTGATGGTAGTAACATTGCTGTTGGTGCAGTCTTGATTCAAGAAGGAAAGCCAGTAGCTTTTCACAGAGAAAAACTTAGTGATGCAAAGAAGAAGTATTCCTCATATGATTTGGAATTGTATGCATTAGTGCAAGCACTAATGAAATGGAGACATTATCTCCTTCCCAAAGAATTTGTGGGATTTATCGACAATTAGGCTTTGAGTTTTCTGAGTTAACAAGATAAACTAAGCCATAAGCATATGAAATGGGTGGAGTATATTCAAGCCTATACCTTCACCATAAAGCACAAGAAGGGAGTACATAATAAGGTAGCAGATGCATTGAGTAGAAGGTTACTCACAATACAAGAAGTTCATCTAAGAAGCATTGGCATAGACAACTTTAAGGATATGTATCCAGCAGATGAAGACTTTTCAGCAACATACAAGGTATGTCAAGATTATCAAAATACTTTCATAGTGAGTATTCTGAGTATAATCTTCAAGCAGGTATTTTATTTAAAGGACAACTCTGTGTATCGAGAGGTTCCATGAGAGAGAACTTAGTATAAGAAAATCACAATGGTTCATTAAGTGGACATTTTGGGTTGAATAAAACTCTAGAGTTGGTCAAGAGGTATTACTATTGGCCAAGAATGAATTAGGATGTCCAAAGGTATGTAGAGACTTGTATAGTCTGTCAAAAGGAAAAAGGGACTTCATCCAATGCAGGATTGTATCAGCCCCTTCCTATCCCAAATAGACCTTGGGAATGCCTTAGTATGGATTTTGTAGTTGGACTACCGAAGACCAAACAATGAATGGACAACATCTTTGTGATTGTGGATAGGTTTGGCAAGATGGCTCATTTTGTGCCATGAAAGACCACACATGATGCATGTTACATAGAAAATCTGTTCTTTAGAGAAGCAGTAAGGATACATGGATTACCTTTGAGTATTGTATCCGAAAGAGACTCTAAGTTCATGAGTCTTTTTTGGAAAACCTTGTCACAGAAGCTAGGCACAAATCTTTCCTTTAGCTCAGCATATCATCCACAGACCGATGGTCAGATTGAAGTGGTCAACTGAAGCTTAGGAAATCTTTTGAGATGCCTCACCAAAGAATATGGACAATCATGGGATCAGTTACTTGCTCAAGTAGAATTTGCATACAATGACACAGTCAATAGATCCAATGGAAAGATCCCTTTTGAAATAGTATTTGAGATTCATCCCAAGGGTATATGTGAGCTTAGGGATCTTGGAAGCAATCCAGAGAAGAGTGGGTATGCTGCAATTTTTTCTCAATCCATGAAAGAGGTCCATGATTCAGTAAAGAAAGCATTAGTAGAGAATACAACTCTCACCAAGTAGAAGGTAGATGCAAGGAAAAGAGATGTTCAATTTCAAATTGGAGATTTGTTCATGGTGCACCTAAAAAAAGAAAGGTTACAAAAAGGCGTTCCGAGTAAGCTTCAGATGAGGACTATAGGCCCTTGTGCAATTCTGGAAAAGTATGGGTCTAATGCTTATAAAGTTGATCTTCCTGCATATTTAGGATTATCTCCAATTTTCAATCTAGCAGATATGGTGTCCTATAAAGGAACAATTCTAGAAAGAGGTTATGATCTAGCAATAGATACAGAGGATCTCCAAGCACTCAAGCTTTTTATTGAACCAAAACCCAAGGCTGAGAAGATTCTAAATTCAAGAGTTGCAAAGTATACTAGAAGGCAGACCTACATGGAGCATCTGGCCAAATGGCAAGAACAAGCTGATTCAGAGGCTACATGGGTGCAAGAAACCAATTTCAAGAAGTTAGGCATCGATCTTGACTTGATCCAATCACTTGTAAGTTGATTTATTTTGTTTGTGGGAGTATGGTGCAGGAGCACCTAGGTTAGGAAACATTTTTATTTTGTAAGGTATTTTGTTCTACCACTTGTGTAATGACCGAGGTCAATCGGTGAACAAACATCATAGTTTCTTTTATTAGCTTGTTTTTAGCTTAAGTGTGTGTTGAGGTATTTTATAAACCTCTAGAAATCCAACCAAGTACAGGGAACCATAATTGGTGAAAGGGAAGTGAGGTACTGGTGCTTGGGCATTACTACTACTACTCGGGTTACACTGGTGCTCGAGCAATATTGTTGCTCAAGTTATACTGATGGTCAGGCAGTTCTATCGCTCAGGGGAGTTTCTCGGGTTTGCTGCTTGGGTATGTTGGTCAGGTATGTCGCTCGGGTTTACTGCTCGGGGTTGCTGACTGACGCTCAGGTGTTGAAGGCAAAGTTTTTTTTGGCACTCGAGACTGTTGCTCGATAATGGCGGTCTCTTGTTCGGTAATGTGGGTTAACGGACCAGGAAACATGAGATGTGACGTTTGTGACCAGTTGGGTCAACTGCAACGGCTCTTAACGTGTCATTTTTGTCTTTGATGAACAAAGACACCTATTCCAGTGATGGGAGGGTCATTTATGATCGCCCATGCCTTCTTTGCAAGGTTGTTGAAGTTGTTGGAGGATGCGAGATATTTTTGGAGATATAGCTATATTCTTAAAAGTTTGTAATCGATGTAAAAAAAGAGAGAGAATAGAAGATTATAGAGTGTTGTACATGTAATATATTTCAGATAGAAATACATAGAGTATTTGGCACTTCTTCTGTAATATGTTATGTGTTCTGTGTGTGATCTATTTAGTTTAGTTAATCAGGTTAAACCAGTTGGTTTAGCTTGGAGGATGAATCTACCCTAATAGATTCCATAGCATGAAATAGTAGCTTAACGATGGGAACCAGGTCTAGAGCACTTGAGGTGAAGATCTTAGTGACTTCCTCAAGGTAGGGTTTGATAATACCTTGTAATGTCTATTAAGAGACCATGAAGCAGAGTCAGGCCGACTCTCGGTAATAACTAGACTAAGGTTCTACATCAATATCTTCTTGGAAACTATGCCCTATTTTCTTGTAAGCAAGAAATTTGATAATGAGATTGCTCTTTCATCTATACTATAATACATAAAATAACTTTATAAGGGATGAAACAACTTAGGTCACATGGACAATAACTAATAAGATATTAAAAATACCAATAACTAAATTTGACTTCACAACGTTCGGAAAAGAAATTCGAGTTTATAAGGATTGGGAAAGAATACAATGTTCATCTAGTTCCATATTATTATTTAATGACAAAAGTTTGTAAGGGAAGATAATTTGTTTATCTTTTCTATTAATATTAGTTATATATTTACAAGCAACTTAATACAAAAGCAGTGCCCCCAATACTGGGGTTTGTGGGAGGAGTAGTTGTGATGTTGATCATTTCTTTAATTTCTATGAGAAAAAGACTCAAATCTAACATTTTTGGGGTACTAGTAACTCTAGCTGCCTATAATGAAGGTGAACATCACGATTTTAATCTTGCTTCTTATTTTCTTTTTTGTTTGGTTTTTAAGCTCGTAACATTTGATCATCTAGCTTACCCATGTTTCTGACTATACAGAGATGTTATTTCAACAGGAGCAACATTTTGACTTTAGTTTAAAAGAACTGGTAGAAGCCAGTGACAATTTTCATGAAAATGAGAAGCTTGGACAAGGTGGTTTTGGAATTGTATACAAGGTGAACCTCTATTCACTGAAAGACATAGTGTTTCCGTGGATTAGGAAATCTGTTTAAACAGACATAGAGAAGTCTTATTTTGTTTTCTTCTTTCAGG
This sequence comes from Thuja plicata, assembly GCA_018584345.1. Taxonomy (NCBI): domain Eukaryota; kingdom Viridiplantae; phylum Streptophyta; class Pinopsida; order Cupressales; family Cupressaceae; genus Thuja; species Thuja plicata. Next base: position 265,839 of record MU224989.1, read on the forward strand.
GAAGAACAAAAGATGGAAAGGAAATAGCAGTGAAAAACTGTCTATGAAGTCAACACAGGGTAACGAACAATTTATGAACGAAGTGAAACTTGTGGCCAATGTTCAGCATTGAAACCTTGTGAAACTGTTGGGATGTTGCGCTAAGGGAGATGAAAGGTTGATTTTTTATGAGTATTTTCCCAACAAGAGCCTTGACACCTTCCTCTTCGATAAGTTACACTTGGTTTCCTGATCATTCTCTTTCTTTTCGAGCTTTTTAGTATTCCAACGTTGTTTGAAAGGCATGATAGTCTAAGAATTGGGATTGCAGATCCAGAAAAGTTTAGACTGTTAGATTGGAAAAAATGTTATAACATTATCCTTGGGATTGCCCACAAGCTTCTTTATCTTTACAAGGATTCGCCGATGAAGATTATTCACAGAGATATTAAACCAAACAATATTTACCAGTGGGATTGGCCTCCATACAACAAGGTAATATGTCCATTAAGATTCTTGTTTGTAGCAATTTACTTATATTGTTATGCGATGTCCGTTAGGAAACCCTAGCTACATTACAAATCTAGCTAGGAAACCCTAACCTTGAGAATGTAATGTCATGTCCTCTAGAACTTTTAAGGAAACATACAAGTATTCAGATGATGCACAATGCTCAAGCCCTTCCTCCCACCCATGATCCGGCTAAGACAGAATGAAGTGAGTTTGATCACCTTTTTTCTTTTTGTTTATATCCTGATTTGGTCAAAATTTCTACAATAAACTTAACTTAAGTCAAAATTTTGACATTTTCGGGACATAAACAAAAAAAAGTGAACATCACAAGCCAAAATGGCCTTTGGTAAAAAATGAGGCCCAAATGTATTAGTGTCTACATATATGTTTTCCTAATTTAATTGAAAATAATAAGTCATGGACATGTTATTGTTCAAATAATTATCTTCAAATGAAGTCTACATATATGTTTTCCTAATTTAAATGAAATGTACACATGTACATACACACACACATACACACACACACACATACACATGTATACATACATACACATACATACATACATACACATACATGTATACATACATACACATGTACACATACATACACATACACATACACATATGTATACATACATACATGTACATACATACATACATACACTTATATAGTACATACATGTAATACATACACATATACATATGTATACATGTACACATACACATGTACATACACATACATGTACATGTACATACATAAACATACATGCACATACATACATACATACATACACATATATACATATATATACATACACATACACATACACACACACACATACAGATACACACACACATACACATACACATACACATACATACATACATACATACATACATACAGATGTACACATACACATACGTAAACACACATATATACATACACATATACATGTACATACATGCACATACACATACATACATGTAATACATACACATATACATATGTATACATGTACACATACACATGCATACACATGTACACATGTACATACACATACACATACATGTACATACATAAACACACATGCACATACATACATACATATATACATATACATGTACATGTACACATACACATACATAAACACACATATATACATACATACATACACATATACACACACACACATGTATACATGCATGTACACATACACATACACATATATGTATACACATGTACACATACACATACATGTACATGTATATATATACATAAACATGTATTTACATACACATACACATACATGTACATACATGCACATACATACATACATACATACATACATTTATATGTATACATACATACACATGTGTACATACATGATATATACATACATATGTATACACATACATACACATGTACATATACATACATTCATATATAAGCATACACAGACATATACACATATCCATGTATATATATACATATATACATACATATGTATATATACACACACATATACGTGCATGACATATATATATATATTTACACACATATACATATATATACAAATATATATAATTATATGTATCTATGTACATGAATATATATTGTATAAACAATAAATAATATAAAATGAGAGAAGTATATACATGTATATATATAAATATACATGTATATATATATGTATATATACAAATATACATGGATATATATATACACACACATATATACATGTGTATATACATATATATACAAATATACATGTATAAATAAATAAATAAATAAATATATAATAATAATAATAATAATAATAATAATAATAATAATACAAAATAAGAGAATAAAAAGTAAAATACCTTTGATATCGACGTTTGAAAGTCGGATGCCCCACCAAAACTCTGATCAAAACCCTCACTCAACCTGCGAAAGTGAGGGTTTCAGTGGGGTTAAAAACCCCACTAAATAGAAACTAGTCAATTATGGTAGTTTCGATCGAAACTAAGATAGTTCCGATCGAAACTTTCATGTACTTTCTATCGAAAGTACCTGACTACATGCGCCCTTCTCGCGGATTTCATGAGAAAAATCTTCCTTCGTAACCCACTATTATGGGTTCACCCACATAGAAGACCCCTTGGTTATATAGGAAATGTGAGTACAAAGGAGTGAATGAGACAATGATACTTGTGTCTTTGTCTCATTACATGATAATCAAGAGATAACTTATCAACCATCTAAGGTGAAACTACATGTTCACCAAAGATGGATCATCCTCCAATGTATCATTGTGTAGCAAAGCATGTGTAACAAAGGTGGAGGGTGATAAAGTGATAAGACTACAAAAGGCGGATCACTCACCAAAGGTGAAAAAGCCCATCTACTATAAGTGGATATGATAATGATAAATCCACATAAAGTGGAAATTCTCCAATTAGTCTTCTGTAAGTAAGCTTAAGGAAAGTGTAATTAGGACCTAGGTGAGAAATAACCAAGGTAAAATACCCTAATTACACCAACATATGCAATAGAGACAAACCCTAACCCATGATGAGTCAACTTTGTATTGTGAAGTGAAAGTTCTTTTCTAAGAAAAAATGAACGATGTGTTTGGTTGACCTAGAAATTGTTATATTTTTGAAAAGGGTGGTTGACCTATGGATCTATTCCATTAATTTTTGGTGCCCAAAGTGGGTAGATAAAGTAGAAGTATTTTTGCAAGTGTGAGGTGTGTGATGGTCATGCGAGAAAAACATAAAATCATCCACGAAAGTTAGAGTAGAGAAAAAATAGTGTGAATCAATGGAGAGAAAATATGAATTGGAGCAAAGATGTTAGAGTAATCATTAGTTTGCTTATTAATTAAATCATGTTGATTTAATTAATTAAGTTATTACTCTTTAGTGCTTAAGCTTTCTCTTAGGTGCATTAATAATTAATTCTTTTATTAATTATTAATGTGCAACCTAGCTTTTTTAGGCTTTAGGGTTTTGTTCACCTTTATAGGTTGAACCTTGTAATTCTTTTTTCAATTAATTCAGATTATAATTTCGCTCTCACTTTCTGAGCAACTTTTGAGTTCTGCTTTTTCCTCTTTCTGCTTCTCTCTTGTAACAGGTTATTTGCATGCAGGTATTCTTGGCATTCTGTGGATTTATATTTCTCAAATCCTACATCGTATCAGAGCCACATTGCTGCTGCCTGGTCTGGGGTTTGTGAAGCAGTGATTCGAGGGCAAAAACCACAGCTTTTTGGGGGTTTCTTCTTCATTCTGGAAGAGACACTTTTTTCTGGTGCACTTTGAGCTAAAACGGACACCACCATCGCGCTCAGAAGGCCCGGGAGAGTTAATTTTCATATAAATTTTGCCATTTTTGGCCACAGTAGCCTCTGAGAAAATTTTTCTCTCTCCTGGTCGTACGACTCAAATTTCGAGGTGAAAAACGTTCAAAAAAATAAAAATAAAATCAAAAAATTAGAAAAAAAAACAAATTTTGTTTTTTTACAAAGTTTTTTTCAAAAAAATCAAAAAATATATCTTTTTCTAAA
>MU224989.1:274073-290857 GCA_018584345.1 Thuja plicata
TATTAATTTTTTTTTAATTTTTTTTTTTTTGAAATCTTTTTTTAATCTTTTTTTTTTTAATGTGGGTATGTATATATATACACATGTGTGTATATATACGTGTGTGTATATATACACACACATGTGTATATACACACGTGTGTATATACATGTGTATATACATATGTGTGTATATTATATACATGTGTGTATATACACACACATGTGTATATATGTGTATACATGTGTATATATACACATGTGTGTATATACACATGTGTATATACATGTGTGTGTATATACACACATGTGTATATACACGTGTGTATATACACATGTATATGTGTGTGTATGTGTATGTGTATATATGTACACAAGTTAAAAATACATATTCAAATTAATTAAAAAAAATAAAAAAATCCTTATTCCAATTTTACAATATGGGATCCAAACAGAGAATAGCTTATTCCAGCTTTCATTTTTAGAATTAATTAATTCGAGAATAGGCCCTTATTCTGGAATAGGCCTATTCTGGATAAGTTAATGCCATGCGCCAAACGGGCCCCTATTGAATAGGACTATTACTTCTCCCATCAACCCTATTAAGTCTGTCTTCTCCCCATCAACCCACCTATTGAATAGGACTATTACTTCTCCCCATCAACCCTATTAAGTCTGTATGAAAGTACAATTTTGTATATGAATGGCTTTTCGTGCGATTTTCATGGGTTTGGTCTTAGTTGTTGCCATCCACAATGTGCTAAAAATGTATAAAATTGATAAAAATATATCGAGTGAATGCCGATTTGTTTTTTAAAGCTGTACTATTTTGTGTAGAGAATAGCCACAACTCTCCCCATCAACCCACATATTGCTTATTAGACATGACACAAAAGTTTACAACATAAGTACTAGCTATGTTCACATGAAATGCACATTTGACTTAATTAATTAATTAATTAAGGATCAAAATATAACAAGTAAAATACAATAAGCAAAATGTGACATTGGAGTCATTATATGTAATTACATCATTTATATTCGAACCTCCTACAAAGTGGTGATAGAGATATCATTATTTTTTATTATGTCTTGAAGTTGGCATTGAATGCATATGCCATATCTTATGCCTTTATCATTCTTGATATGTTGATGAAATGCAGCTAAATCATATTTGAATTGGTGACAAAATGAACTTAATGCATTCGGAATGATCATGTATGGTGTCATTGTAATGTTAGATAGACTCATTATATTACTCATGACACTGGAGTCATTAAAAATCAAAATACATTAAGCAAAATGTATAGCTAAAGACATTTGAGTCATTATATGTAATTGTATCATTTATATTGGAACCTCCTACAAAGTGGTGATACAATATCATTTTTTTTTATCACGTCTTGAAGTTGATGTTGATTGTGAATGTGCATGCCATTTCTTATGCTTTTCTATCATTCTTGATATATGTATAGCATGAATTTAAATCATACTTGAATTGGTGAAAAAATGAACTTAATGCATTGGAAATGATAATGTACAATGTTAGTGAGATGCTAGATAGGTTCATTCTCCTAACATTGTGTTTATGCATACAAACATGTTGTAAGGTAGAGTCATCTAGTCATTTTATTTTTCACCTTGTGAAGGGATAGTGAGTGGGCCATATTGCAAGCATTCACTTCCTCTCTCGTATCCTCAGATCCATTTAAGATTCCCTTGTAAATCTCCCCACACTTTAAGAAGTATATCTTCTATTTATACACATTTCAAACATCAAGTGTACTTTGAGATGATGTGTGATGTCCTACTCATTCTCCTTTAATTCTTAGTTGTTTTTGAATGTTTCCCATGTTAGAGAAACCTCATAGAGTGCTCAATATTATGTCCTTATCCATGTTCTAATGAAATAATTCTATTTCGCCTCTACCTCTATATAATAGTGCCAAACATGGAGAATAGTTGTAGTTTAGGTCATTAGCACTACGTTAGGGATTTAGTGTGGCATGCTAGTGTCCCATTTCTATGCTAGTGTCCTTCTTGGGTGTTGTAGTTGTCATTGGGTACTGTAGTCCTCTAGTTCCTCTAGTAATAGGCACTTCTAAGCACTTTTGGAGAAACTTTATATATTTGTCCCACTTAGCCTTTTGAATCTTTTGATGTTGATGCTCGATTTATGGGTATGCCTAATTAGGAGATGATGCCAATTTTTATAGGGAAGTATGCCTTAGTTGGTTGGTTATCATTCCAATTGTTTGAGGGCTTCTAACTCATAGTAGAGTAAAATATTATGAAGGCATACCTATTATGTTTGGGTGTCATTTGATTTGTCATGACATTTCTTACAGGTATTTTTAATTCTCGTCATACTTTATGTATAATAAATTTGTGGTTGTTTTGATTAGTTGGTATACACTATCCTTTATTGTATGACCTCTTGTATATCTTTCCCTTCATGTTATGAGAATCATTATATGTTGTCAGGGAGTGGATTTGAGGTATTTGGCTCTCTCATTATACTCTTATGTTATGTTCATGAGAGAATGTGATTGTAAGTTATGACCTAATTATTTTTATAGAGAAACTCCACTTTCTCTTAGGATGATTGTAGTGTATTTGTAACATAATTCATAAGAATTTCACCTATATTTTCTATGAATGGAGTAGTGGTGATGATGTATTATAGTGATTTTACATAATATAGAACACCATCACAATGTCTTTTCCATGGTTTGGGTAGTAACTCTTGTAATGTTCTTTCAAAAAAAATATTAACTCAGCAAAATTCTTGTATGTTAGGCTTGGGGTATTACACCAAATATAATGAGCTAATATTTATGCTATGATATTTCTATAAGGATTCATTTGTGTAATTTTTGAGTCAAATTTATTGACCCATGTTTCATGAGTAGTGGTTCAAAAGAACCCATCTCTCATGACAATGAATGGAACACTTAACACTCATTATATAAGGAGCTATGGATTCAAAAGAACCCATCTCTCATGAGAATTATTATAAAAATTAGCACTTCAATATAAGGAGATATTATTTATATTATGATATTACTATTAGTATTCAACTGTGTAGTTTGTGAGTCAAACACATAGACCCATGTTATATGAGTAGTGGTGAAATATTAGGCCTTCCCGAGAGGTTTCCCATCCTAGTATGACTCTATCTCAAGTATACATATCCACAAAGTTTCCTCCAAGGTAACCCCACTTAGACTACTACCCCATTTGCAAAACTTTCAGTAAGTGTTGTGCCTTATGAACAATTCATTATAGAGCCCCATTAGCTCATCAAGTGATAAGTAGGAGATATTTTCCACAAGTCAAATTATGATATTGCTATCAAGATTCAACATGGGTTCTAAGTGTTCCATTCATTCTCATGAGAGATGGGTAATTGTGAACCACAACTCATGAAACAACTGTCAATAAGTTTGACTACAAAAATACACAATTGAATCCTAATAACAATATCATAATTTGACTTGCTACGGAAAACATCTCTTACTTTTTATTTATCTGCTTTCTCATGGGATCTATGTGTGATTACTTAAGTGGTTATTATTTTATAGTGGTGTAAGTTAAAAAATTATACGCTACCAATGTTTATGAGTATAGTTCCAACTTCCATGGTCCATTTTGGTTCTTGTTAAATGGATACCATCCATGGAACTAGATACTTGATTCTTTTCTCAATATCCCTATCACTCATATGATATCTTCCAAATCTATTTATTCTTATCTATCTCTATCCATATTTTTCTAAAAAACTAGAAAAGTAAAATAAAATAAATGATAAAAATGTAAAGAGATAGAACTACCTAATGGTGAAATCCCCTTCTCATGGCACTCTACAATAGTACTATGATGAAAGATTAGTAAATAGTTGTCATGTGCAACCCCCCATCCTCTTGCGCTCTACGCTTAAAGAAAGGATTCATCCACACTATCTTACCTACAACATCTTATTCATATCCTCCAAAATCCTTCATCTCATATACCTCATCCTATATCTTTCATCCCTTTCTATCAAATCCATCCTTTATTTTTATTATTTATCTTGATAGACACTATGAGAAAACTAACCATATATTCCTTGTATAACATGAACCTTACTTTATCTGGTATCCACCCCCTTGTACATCATCCTCCTATATTTGTTGGAATCTCATTCCTTTACAACATAGTCCTTGGAGCTCCACCCCCTATCGTCCATATATTATCTTTATATCTCTTATCATTTGTAATGTGGGGAAATATATTTTGCGAGCTTGTATAGGGAAACTAGGATGCTAAATCTATTTATGGTTTAATTACCTCAAGAGGGAGTGATATAATTGGATTGTTATATTGGGAACAAAATGGATTCAACAATTCCTCATGATGAGTTGAAAATGCTTATGCAATTATGGAAGAGGAATGAAAAAGCTAGGGAAAGTGTGGTAAAATGATAGTTTTCAGCATATACAATAGAAAAAAAAATCAAATATGTAGGCTTTGAAAATTTATATAAAGAACATGGATATAGACAAATTTTCTACCAAAATATGGGAAAAAATTAGAGGTACATTGGTGAGTGAGGCGACATAGTCTTGGACTATATCGATTCGGGCAATATACTCCCAACCATTTCAGATCTATGAAATAAGTTTTGTAGGTCTTGTGATGCTTGTTCTAAACCTAGAGATCCATGCCTATACCATCCACCGCCTGCATATAGAAAAGAGAGAAACTATTGAGTTGATGGGGGTTTTCTTAGGTCAAACCTCAATTTAGGAATTAACCTTGAAATTGAAATAATTAAAATGGAAATTAAAGCTTGTTGATATGTAGTAGAGGTTAAATATGAGAAGTAAAATATCTTATACCTTGTTGATGCAATAATATTTTAATGCCATCACAAGTGATGATGCAATAACATGACTCCACAAGACCTAAAAGGAAACCAATCATAAACACATGCTTGCATGAATATTGTTGAAGCTTGCTACAATGGTAGATTTGAAGAAGAATGCCTTGAATGCTTGAGCTTGGTATGATGTATGTATTTGATTCATGTAGTTTGGATGTCCAAATGAGGGGGGTAGGATTTATTTTATACCTCTCCCTTGCATTTGTGCTTTATAATTTTAAATGGATTCAGCACGGAAGAAGTTTTCCCACTTCCACAAACTAGTCGTTAGAGGGTTTGAATTTGGGCCCTAATTATTAGGACTAAGTAACCCTAGGCAACCTAGTCCTCTTGAAAAATGTAAGGACCAGAACCTAAGGTCCAGAATGCTATGGTGATGTCTTATTTTTGGTCAGTGTGAGCCAGAATGAGTATGGTTGGGCATGAGAGGCCATACATGCTGAAATGAGGCCTAGGTGAGAAAGGATTTGCATAGGGATGCAATTTACAATGCTAAATTTATCCCCCACTTTAGCAAGAGTATGATCCTACACACATACTTGTGGTAAAGTAGAAGAAAGAAAGAGATACATAGGTGAGATTGTAAAGAGATAAGAAATCGCTAAGTCAAGGGAATAAGCTCCTAAGCCCTAGGATCTTAACTCATACAACCATGTGCAAGGGAACACAAAACAAAACAAAACAAAACAAAACAAAACAAAGACAAAAACAAAAGACACATAGAAATGAGGTAGTACTAAAAATAAAGGCTCTAAGTCAACTAGTTGAAGAGACCTTGATAATCAAAATGCCTCATCCACTAATTATTCTTCAAAATTTTATTGCAAGGGTACACATGGTCACATGGAAAGAGAAAGAGAATACATTAAAGATAAGACAAGAGACCATGATCCAACCAAGTAGCAAGGTGTGTTACGCTTATGAGACCATGTAAGAGAGAGAAAGAAAGTGTGAAATCCATGGGCTAGCAAGCTATATTATGATAGGTGATCCATGAAAGAGCATAGACTCTAGTGGCCAACAATTGTGTTATGTAGTAAGATCCATGAGATAAAAGAGGTGGACAAGTAAAAAATAGTCTAGTAAGATGTGTTATGCTAGTTCCACTCATCCCAAAAGAGTTCAGTGGAAAGAGAGTTGATAGTCAATCAAGTTATGTTATGCTAGTCAAACCATTTTACAAATATATCGGTGTAAACCTGAAAGGTCAAATAGTCTAGCAAGTAGTGTTATGCTAGTCAACCAATCCCATGGATAACAAAGAAAATAATTGTATGCAAGTAAATTATCTAAAAAATGGTGTAAATTATAATCAAGAAAAGCATTTTATGCAAGGAAATCCAGTAAAATGGTGCAAAGAATAACTAAGAAAAGAATTATATGTGAAGAAATCTGCTAAAAATAGTGAAAAGGATAATTAAGAAAAGAATTGTATGTAAGGAAACCCACTAAATTCGGTGCAAAGGATGACCAAGAAAAATATTGCTTGCAAGGAAATCCACTATATTTAAAACAAGGAGGTTATATATATGCTCTGCTCCTTAAGATGACAATATAGAGCTATGGTGACATCTTAAGGAAAAGAAGAACACGAATAAATACTGTAGATGAATAAAATGGGGATTTATGTTTTTAAATCCTTCCAACATCCAACAATGGAGGCATTATCACAAATACACCTACAAATTACAAATAAATAAAAACACACACATGCATTTGAAACCATAACCTCACTCCATTTCACTCCTATCAATCAAGGTCTTGTGCTTAAGTACAAATGATCTAAGAAGAAAATGCACAAGAAACTATGATGAATGGAGATTCAAGAAGATGGATGATCACAAGATTGAAAATGCAAGAATGAAATTAGAATGTGGAAGAAACTAGAATGCGAAAATTGCTAAAAACATTGTAATGCATGCTAGAATGCAAATGCGTAATGCAAGAAAAAGTATGGAGGATTTGAAATGAGAAGGGACATTGCTTAAATAGATGTCCTCAAGGTGAATCTGGTTTGTAGGAAGGAACGTGGGATAAACGATTGGACATGGCATTGTAAGTGTTAATTCCACATGTGGTAGGTAGATGTAAATGCTAGATGCAAAATATTATAAATGGAGAATATAATGAATGTGAAAGGAATTTAGGAAACATAATAGAATATGTTTATTTAATATAGTGAATGAAATATGCATTATTTAATGAATTTAATTGAGAAATAATAGTATATATATTTAATAGATTTTAATTAAATAATGGAGAAATATGCATATAATGATAATAAGAATATTATAATGCAAGGTATGGTATTTATAATATGATAGAGGAATGTAATAATGAATATGAATATTATAATAAAATGAGATATAAGATTATTAAATAATGATTAAGATAATTAAATAGATCCACCTGATTTATAGAAAAATTAAGATTGATAAAATAAGACAATTTTACATGTCTACATTTTGCCCCTCTTTGAGACAATGCAGCTTGTTCCATTGTTTCAAAGAAAAATTGATCAAATTATATATGTCCTAGAGATGTCTCGGTAAGGATGATGATTGTTATTATATGGCCCCTCCAGAGATTGTTCGAATAGATGACGTGAAGATTGATCTCTCGATAGATAATGGAAAAATGATTAGGGAATTAATAATACACGAGTGATGAAGATGAGATGTAGATTTGATGAAAATGCATGATTGAGAGGTGTATCAGAATATTTGATGAAAATGATTAGTGTAGCCAGGTTGACAAGATGATTTTAAGATAATTCAGATTGATGCTAACATAAAATAAGTTGATACAATAATGATTGATTGATTGAGGGGTGATTCAAGATTATAAGAAGCAAGTTGATTGATTTTAAATTTGGTTAAAGAGACATATATCAGATGGATAAAGCGACTGAATGATCCCATTGTGACAAGACAGAAGAAGAAAAGAAATGAAGTTGGGAATATGATGAAAGGGATTATTGATGAAAAAAGATATGAAAGGAGATGCAAATGATGAAAGAGAAAATGCAGATGATGAGAATTGTTGTGTTTTTAAAGTGCTAATATCATTATCAAGCTTACTATGGAAAATGTATGAACTCATTTGGATATGTTGTAGATCCAAATGAATCAACACACCAATTATGTTTATGAAAAATACATCAAACAATCAAAGAATTCCCCAGTTTACATGAGATCCATACATCCTCAATGATCTTATACAATCATGTCCTAAGACGAGTCATCATATTACTAATAAACAATCCACAAGTAATAAACAAGTGAACATGCCCAATATTTTCCCTTCTAGTCAAAGACATCTAGGAGATAAAATCTCTAGTTAGACACATCTCAGAAATGCTAAAAGACACATCACCAAAAATAAAATAAAAATAATCAAAGATATCAAACAAACAACCATCACACATTCATGCAGAAATGATTCTTGTCATAATTCATGCATTTGATCAAAGAGTTGGATAAAATTTTGTTATGTATACTCGACCTCAATCTCATCATGTCATGATTTTCTTGAAGTCTTATATATTTTTTCTAAAGTGTAACCCATCCATGAACTAAATGTATTTATTGCTAAGAAAAGGTGAAGTGATACGAATAATGGTACAAGTCAAAATTTATTATGGTTTGTGAGAGAAAAGACAGATGAAGAGAAAGTTCCTCCAAATGTGAGATGCCAAATATCCCAACCCATTTCTAAGGTTGAGGAGATGCTCCAGTGAGGAACAAGATTAACTTATTATGTTGGGAGAAAGCATGCATGTGGGTATGAAAAAAAATCCACAAGATATGATGGGGGTGGAAAGGTTATTTTGGTATGATGGAAAGGAGATGAATGAAATGATCTAGTAGAGCACTCAAGGAGAGAGGCCTACACATGTGGCTTATTTTCCTAGTTTTCACCATGGTACTTGTCCAAGGTGCCACCGAAGTGGTTTTCTCACATGGCCAATTTTTTAAAGGTTTTTTTTTAAATTTTTTTTTTTTTGTATTTTTTCAGGGATTTTTCTAATTTCCTTGTATTTTTCTAGGACTTTTTCAAATTTTTTTTGTACTTTTTCAAGACCTTTTCCATTTTTAAAATTTTTTTTCATGACTTTTAAAGAAATTCTCAGGTGTAAAACTTGCAAAGGTGAATGTTGTTGATTGGACCATCCAATGGTTCACCCTCTGAAGTAGCTAGCTGATAGGCTCCTAATCCATACACAATAGTGACAATATATGGAACTAGCTAGTTAGGTTCAAATTTCCTCTTTTTTCTCTATGTTGCTGATTCTTCGTATTCTATTTGAGAACAAGTTCACCAATTTGAAATACATGAGGCCTAACTTTATGATTGTAATTTCCGCACATACGCTATTGGTATGCTTTGAGGTGATCAAAAGCAACATTTCTTCTTTCATCCAACATTTACAAGTCATGCAAGTGAGAGACTCTATAGTCTTCATCATCGATCAAATTAAGCAAAGAGACCCATATAGAAGGTATCTTGACCTTAATAGGCAATATGGCCTTAGAACCATTGACAAGAGAGTAAGGAGTAGCACTTGTGGGAGTGCAGACACTTGTTAAATAAGATCATAAGGTAGGATTCAGTTGGATATGCCAATCATGACCAGCTTCATTGGCCATATTTTAAAGAATTTTGAGAATGTTATTATTAGAGGTCTCAGCCTGGGCATTACCTCGAGGATAGTATATTGTAGAAAAGCAATGCTGAATATGAATTATTTTCACAAAGTTCACTAACATCCTGAGTTTTGAAGGGGGTATCATTGTCAGTGATGATGGAAAGGGGAAGAACATACCAACATATGATGTAATTTAGGATGAATGTAGCATTTAGTTTTCCAATGACATGGATAAGAGGAACAACTTCAATCCATGATGTAGGAGCATCTTGGGTTCTTGGAAATCTTGCATCAACCAAAAATATTTATTTTTCTATTTTCTTGTTAGATCAGTCTCTGATTTTCTTTATGCGTTGGTTCAATTTGGATCCTTTGTAGTTGTGATCCTTTTAGCGTGTTTGTGGAATCATGTTAAACCTTCTCCTAGGTTCACACTTCATTTTGTTTCTTCACGCATGAGATCTTGCAAATTCTTGGCAGGACTATATTGTTCTTTATGTTTTCTGGCCAGTTTGTGTTTTCTGATCTCGCGATGGATTTTCCCATTTGGTGTAGCTTAACGACTCATTTATTGATGATTTTATGTCTATGGTTGATTTACTTGACGGATCATGATTCATGTTCTATTCATTGGAAGGAAATCCTTATGATTTGGGTCCTAACCTATATGTTGTAATACATTTTCTTCTCATTGGGAAATGTAATCTTTCTGGGATGACTTGATACTTGTGAAGGCTTTATAAACTATTGTAATTGATTTATTAATCAGACAAAATAAAATAAAAGGATAGAACATTTAGATATCGGGTCTATAGATCAGACGAAAGAAAGTACCTAGTTGAAATTTTCTATAGGCTAGAGTTCATCATAGATCGTATAAAAAGATAACCTATTAAAGCTTCCAATCAAGCCTGTATGCATGGAATGTATCACTGCTTGCATTAGACTATTGTAACCGATTATATGACAATAAGGAGGCTAATTTTGCATTCATCCATTGTTTCTTTGCTGGCTTATGTTGTGTGACTCTTTCTACAAAGATTAGTTTGAACTCTTTGAGTTCCCATTGTCCTTGACTACATTAATCAACTTGGTGAATTATTCTATGGTAGTGATGATGTATTTATGGCCATTGGATGTTGGTGGATGGATTTTTCCCACAAATCAAGTAATTCTTGTCTAGGTGCATGTATCAAGTCTTCATGTATATAACATTGCTTGGGTTTCTTGAAAAATTGATAAGCATCATTTTATATTGCAGGCTAGTAGTATTCAATACAAAAAGGTTTATTAGCTAGGGTAGGACCACTCAAATGTGCCCTACATACAAATTTTTCCACCTCTTTTAAGGAAGTGTTAGCTTCATCACACTGAAGACATCTAAGTAAGGTACCCATCGAGATCATGATGATATAGGGTATTGACTAAAATGGTATAGTGAGAGGCTTGATGCGTACTAAAATGCTATAGTATGAATCTAGCTCAAGCATACTTAACCACAAAGTTTCCTCCAAGGTTAAGCCCACGTAGATTGCTACCCCATTTGAAAAACCTTCAAAAAATGTTGTACCTTATGAACCATTCATTATAGATCCCCTTTAGCTCATCAATCGATAAGTAGGAGATATTTTCACAACTCCAATTTTGATATTTCTTATAGGATTCAACATGGGTTCTAAGTGTTCCATTCATTCTCATTAGAGATGAGTACTTGTGAACCAAAAATCATGTAACACGGGTTAATGATTTTGACTAAAAAACTACACAGTTGAATCCTGATAACAATATCATAATTTGAATTTCTATGGAAAACATCTTCTACTTATTATTTGTGCGCTTTCTCATGTGATTTATGTGTGATTACTTAAGGGATAATTATTTTATAGTGGTGTAATGTTAAAAATTACAAGCTACCAATGTTTGTGAGTACAGTTCCAATTGCCATGATCTATTTTGGAGCTTCTTAAATCCAAATACCATCCATGGAACTATATACTTGGTTCTTTTGTCAATATCCCTATCACTTTTATGATATATTCCAAATCCATTTATTCTTATCTATCTCTATCCATAATATTCTTAAAAGAAGTTTAAAAAAAGAGAGGATAAAATAAATGATAAAAATTTAAAGATATAGAACTACCTAATGATAAAATCCCCTTCTCATAGCACTATGATGAAAACTTAGTAAATAGTTGTCATGTGCAATCCCCATCCTCTTGCACTCGACACTTAAAGTAAGGCTTAATCCACACTATCTTACCTACCACATCTTATTCATATCCTAAAAAATACTTCATCTCATATACCTCATCCTATCTCTTTCATCCCTTTCTATCAAATTCATCCTTTATTTTCATCATTGATATAGATAGACACTATGGGAAATTTTAACCATATATTCCTTGTATAATATGAACCTTACTTTATCTAGTATCCACCCCCTTGTACATCATCCTCCCATATTTGTGGGGCATCTCATTCCTTTACAACATAGTAATTGGAGCTCCATCCCCTATCATCCATATATTATCTTTTGATCTCTTATTACTTGTAATGTGGGGAAATAGATTTTGCTATCTTGTATAGGGAAACTAGGATGCTAGATCTATTTATGGTTTGATTACCTCAATAGGGGAGTGATATAATTGTATTGATATATTGGGAACAAAATGGATTCAATAGTTCATCATGATGATTTGAAAATGATTATGTAATTATGAAATAGGAATACAAAATCTAGGGAAAGTATGTTAAAATGACAGTTTTCAGCATATACAATAGCACAAAAGTTAGATATGTAGGCTTTGAAAATTTATATAAATAATTTGGATAGAGAGGAATTTTATACCAAAATATGGGAAAAAATTAGAGGGACATTGGTGAGTGAGACAACATAGTCTTGGACTATGTCAGTGAGCACAACATACTCCTAACCTTTTCATATCTATGAAATAGGACTCTGTAGGTCTTTTGATGCTTGTTCTAAACCTAGACCTATTCCTTTGAAACCCACCACCTACACATATAAAAGAGAGAAAATATTGGGCTAATGGGGGTTTGATAAGGTCAAACCCCGCTTTAGGAAATAATCTTGAAATTGAAATAGATTGAAATGGAAATTAAAACGTGTTGATATTTAGCAAAGGTTAGATCTAAGAATTGAAATATCTTATACCTCGTTGATGCAATGATATTTGGATGCCATTAAAAGTGATGATGCAATAACATGACTCAACAAGACCTAAAAGGAAATCAATCATAAAAAATGCTTGTATGAAGGTTGTTAAAAATTGCTACAATGTTAGATATGAAGAAGAATGCCTTTAATGCTTGAATGCTTGAGCTTGATATGAAATGCCCTTTGAATGTCATCACAAGTGATGATGAAATAACATGACTCCACAAGACCTAAAAATAAATCAATCATAAAAATATGATTGAATGAAGGATGTTGAAAATTGCTACAATGTTAGATTTGAAGAAGAATGCCTTGAATGCTTGAGCTTGATATGATGTGTGTATTTGATTCATGTGTGTGTGGATGTTCAAATGAGTGGGGTAGGTTTTCTTTTATATCTCTCCCTAGCATTCCTTCTTTAGAATTTTGAAGACAACCAACACGAACGAAGTTTTCGCACTCCCACATACTAGCCGTTAGAGGGTTTAAATTTGGGCCCCAATTATTGGGATGAATTAACCTAAGGAAACCTAGTCCCCTTGACAAATTATAGGATTAGGAACTAATGTCCAGAATGCTATGGTGATGTCTAATTTTTGGCTAGTGCAATACATAATGTATAGGGTTGGGAATGAGAGCCCATACATGTTGAAATGAGACCTAGGTGATCAAGAAATTGTAGAGGGATACAATGTTTCTATATTTAGCCCCCACTTTAGCCGGAGTACGAGCCTACACACATACTCATGGTAAAGTAGAAGAAAGAAAGAGATACATAGGTGAGATTGAAAAGAGTAAAGACATTGATAAGTCAAGGGAACACACTCCTAAGCCCTAAGATCTCAACTCATACAACCATGTGTAAGGGAACACACAATAAAACAACAATAAAAACAAAAGACACACAAAAAGGGGTTAGTACTAAAAATAAAGGCTCCAAGACAACTAGTTGAAGGGACCTCGATAATCAAAATGTCTCATCCACTAATTTTATTCTTTGAAATTTTATTACAAGGGCACAAGTAGTCACATGGAATTCCATGGGATAACAATATGTATTATGCTAGGTGATCCATGAAAGAGGACAGACTCCACTGGACAATAATTTATGTTATATTGTGTGATCCATGATATAAAATAGGTGGACAAGTATAAAATAGTCTAGAAAACTCTATTATGCTAGTTCCACTCATCCCAAGAGAGTTTACTGTAATGAGCGTTGATAGTCTTTCAAGTTGTGTTATTCTAGTCAACCCATATTGTAAATATACCAGTGTAAACTTGAAGGGTCAAATAGTATAGCAAGTAGTGTTATGCTAGTCAACCAATCCCAAGGATAGCAAAGAAAAGAAAATTATTTAAATAATGGTGCAAAGGATGATCAAGTAAAGAATTTTATGCAAGGAAATCTACTAAAATGGTGCAAATAATAAATAATAAAAGCATTATTTGCAATGAAATATGCTAAAAATAGTGAAAAGGATAACCAAGAAAAGCATTGTATGCAAGGAAACACACTAAATTCGGTACAAAGGATAACCAAGAAAGGAATTGTATGTAAGGAAATCCACTATATTCAAAACAAGGAGGTTGTATATATGCTCCCCTCCTTAAAATGGAAACACAAATCTATGTTGGCATCTTAAGGAAAATAAAAACAAGGATAAATATCTTAAACACCAAGGACATATCCTCTAAGAAACAATGTACATACAATTTAAGCCAAAGAGGCATAAATACTATGAGATAGAGAAGGGACAGTTGTAAGAAGATATGTTGTGACAAGTGTAAAGGGATCCTTTTGAGAGATGCAAAAGGAGAGGAGAAATATATTTTTTATCAATTATGTCTACACTCCAAGAGGAAATGTTGAACAAAAATAACATCATTGACTAAAGGAGGGGAAGGGGAACAAGAATTGACACTCTCCCTATTGGTGGGTAAAGAGGATATTGATAAAGGATAACACAATTTTAGTCCCAAGTGAGGGATTTTTTTTATGATAGGCATACACTTTCAAGAAAGGAAGAGGTTGTAATAGATGATATACACCTCTTTAAAGAAAGAGAGAATTCTTGAGAAAAACAAACAATTCAATGTAAGAACAAACATCATATCATAAAAAATACCACTGAACCAAGGGAACATGGACCCTTGGAAAAAATAGGAGATTAAAGAGATAATCCTTGACCCTCATGTGTGAAGAAAAAGAAAAGGAGCTATTATGTTGCTCATAAAGTAATATTGTATATGGAAGCATAACACTATGCAAAACAATAAGGTAAACTACTAAGGGTACATATCTTGTGGAGAAACATGATGAGAAAATAGAGTGCTAATGAATAATATCATTATCGAAGAACATAAAAAGATTTTTTGTAATACAAATAAGACATGAATCAAGAAAATCCTGAATAATTTTTCTAAATTCAATGCTATCAACAAGATAATGTGAATAACTATGATGAGGAAGACAATACACACTATTATTATTATTATTTTGATTCTTTAAAATTGGCGAAATGAGAATTTAATGTTTTTTTTATCATATTTAAGTCTCCAAAAGATTCTTTTTACTAAGGCCAAATGATTCTTGAAGGGTGATGGAATATTTATTTTATATGGTAAAGATCTTTTAAACAAGGCAAAGAATTGTTACTAGGTGTACAAAAGGAAAATGGGGAGAGAAATGCAACATATTATAGACTAAGTGAATTAATTCCCCGTTTCATGAATTACACATTAGGAAGGAAAAATGCTCCCAATAGGCTTAAGAGGTGACTCAAGGTCTAAATGGGGACATGGTTTTTCCTTCACTAAATAATGTAATTGAAATGAAATGGGAATGATTTTTAAATTTAATTGAGCTAATAGAGAAGTCACTAAAAATATGATCAAAACATACTGATATAAGTTGATATTGAGATGAAACTGACCTAATCTAGAATTTTTAGTCAAAAATAGTAGGGAAAGATTGGGAATTTGATCTATACCCAGGGATAGGTTGGGAACTTGATCTATACCCAGGGACAGATTGGGAACTCGATTTGTTCTGAGTACTTCTGGAAAAAATTTTCACGAAATCTACAACTGTTCTTATACTTCCCAGGTCTGAAATATTATCTTTGTAACCTATTCCTGCACACAGAAAAATGAGAAAAAGGTTAGGAAAATGGTTTCTTCTTGGTCAAACCCCTATTTAGGAATTAACCTTGAAATGTGATAGAAATTGCATAGTGAAAGATGAAATAGAAGCTGTTAGCTCCTTTTCTTGCACCACTTACCTAAATATGACTGTATACCTTGTACACTTGATTGCAACCTCTTTTAGGCAAGAAGAAAGCTAATTGCTGAGGTATTTGATAATACTGGGGATATCCATTATCACCTCCTTCGTTTTCAAGCTCCACATACTCAGGCAGGTTTTACCTTTTAAAGATTACTGATATCTCAGTCTATGTATTTGGTGGATTGTTTCATTCAATGGGTATGAACCAAAAACCTCACTATAACAACTTATAGGACAACTTAGAGATTGCAATAACTAGTTTGGAACAGAGTACTATAAGCCAGGCTATGGTTTTGAGAACATACACCAATGAGACAAGGATTTTCATCCTTCTTCCTTTTATTTTAGGAGGGATAACCTAATGATTCACTCTTCAAGGAATCACTAAAATGGACACTGTCCTATTGACATATGTCCTTAATGAGTTCAGTCTATCTATTCTTAGTAACAAGAGTATTTTGATTAAATTGGTTTTGATACCTTGAAATAACTTGGATGATAATGGGTTATCAGACCAATTTCTGGACCAATGCCTATCCTTTGGGTTACAGAGTCAATAAACTAAGATCTCATAGAAACACAATATAGTAAGCTGCCTTACAACCCACATGCAATTCAGATAAGTTGCCTTACAATTTACCTTGTTACCTCTAAACGATTGTATCAAATCTTTAAAAAACCATTATGCTCCCTGAAACTACTCACAAAACTTAGTTCTTTCCTTAAAAGAAACTTGCAAGCAATTAGATAGTTACCTAATAAC
>MU224989.1:294228-307345 GCA_018584345.1 Thuja plicata
TTTCTCACTTCTTTTAACATATGTTTTAACAACTGGCCCCTAGCAATCCCAGGCTTCAAAGTATACCTCTATTTTTGCTTTGTCATGTCAATTTTGGTAGACATGGTGCTGTATAAGCCGAAGGCTTGCATGAATGAATTTCTATTCAAATTTAATAGGGCAGTGCCATCATCCCTCCGGATGGTCTTAGACAAAACATCATAGTGATTGGCTAGGTCTAAGAACAAGTCTACATCTAGGAAGACATCAGGAACAAGTAACCTGGCTAAACCACAGGTCCAAGGGTTTGATACTGGGATGGGCTTATCAGAATTCTTATAAAAATAATTGAAGAGGGAAAAACCTGTTGTTCCTGGAGTCATAGCATCTCGAACGTCTTTATACTCATCAATGAGGACATTAGCATTAACCTTCTTGTTCTGTGTTGAACCAGGCAGAAGACAGAGGAATTCATCAGAAAAACTCGCCTTTCCCTTTTGCTCTTCCTCACTTCCTCCACTTGTCGAAGCAACACTAACAACCCCGCTCATACTTGCAATACCTTGAATCTCCTACTCCTTACTAATACTAAAGAAAATTAATCTCTGAGATTGGCTGACCGTCCTATGCATAATCTTCTGAAACTCGGAACCTTTTGATCAACACTGAAAACACTGCAAACTGAGAAAAATATCTCTTCTCTCTGAAAAATTAACAACTTGGGCTCTGAAATCTGAAAGCACGGTGAATGAAAATGAATGCACCATTAACTGCTTATAGCCATCATTCAAAGTACGCAGCTCATAATTTGGAAACATCAGTTCTGTTTATAATTTGACATACTATGAACTTGAATGAAAACCTAGCCGTAGTTCCATGAGCTTGACAGGAAATCAAATTTTTAAAAGTGAATCCTTGGAACAACCTTACAACATTCAAAAGGAGCTGACATGTCACACTGTGATTTGCTAATTGTCTTACATCTCAGCTACTCTTTTTGCACAGCAATCAAAATACAAGCCAGTGATTGGTTACCGAATGATTCATACTATCACATCAAAAACTGCCGCCATTTTTAGATTTTGGGATCGGGCGATTGTGCGACTACATATAATCTCTTTGTCACAGACCTCTGTTACTAACCCATAGTTTATCTCGAGACATTGCGACAATACACTTTCTTTCCTTTGGCTAACCCAAGTCACCATCTGGCGATCCCGCGACCCTGTAGAAATCATAGTCGTGCATAGTTAACACTAACTCATTATCTTTTCTGAGACCTTGTGACTATCCGTTGCCTTTAACCCTTTACGGTTATCTCCTAGTCGCCGAGCGTTCTCATTTCATTTCAAGACAATGCGACAATCCAAGTCGCCCGATCGCGGAATCTAAAACCTGAGTGCTTAATTCCAACATGACAAGTTATATGTGGCCTTTTTTTTGATCTGACAACTGCGCAACATACCTTAATCGCCAAGTTGGGAGGAATTTTCCCTTTGGGCACTTTTGTTCTCAGACTTTGCGACCACCATTGGATCCTCTAATCTCTTTATCTGACGGCTATCGCTTAATCACCATAAATTCCTTTATACTCTTAAATCTTTCTCAGACCCCGCGACAAAAGGAAAAGAACCTAGTTTCGTTGTCACGGATTCGGTTTTCTCCTTCTGGCGACCATGCAATAAACCTTTATTAACCACTCGCCTTATGACACATGTCACAAAGTCATTTGTTCACTTATTATTCAATGGAAAACTGAGTCATTAATCTGAAACTAGCGCTACCCAACTACGCTTTACTCTAAACCTCAGATGGTCAGTCGCAAAGTCTCAGTCAAAATCTCTTAACCACTGTTCCTTCTCGAGACTACGCGACTGAAGGCTTTGACTAAATTTTAAACTTGGATCCTCTTAGCGATAACACGACATGAGCTAAACGCGAAGTCTGAAGACATTTCAACAACTGTTGAGAATTTATTGCGATTACCTGACTAATCAGTGGGTCCCCTCTGCATAATGCTTGATTACGTAGTTACCTTGCAACCACATGACATGAAGAAATTTCAGAGTCTCGTAATGCCAAAGGAATATACTGAATTTAAATGAGACCATGCGACAAAAGAAAATCACCAAGTCGGGAAAGATTAGGGAATATTCGTTTGGAGTAACGCGACAAAGTGATTTGATTAAAACACATGACTTAAGTGGACTGAAAAAACAATAGCGAAACAGAAGCGACATGACTTAGGGTTTATTTTTCAACTTTTAACACTTGGAAGGCTTAGGGTTTTCAAGGTTTTTGCAAATTGAGAGAGGTTCAAACTTGAAAACCTAAAAACTTGACATAGGTAAAGCAAAAAGGAACGAGAGATAGCTGACTTAAAAACACCAGATCACAGAGAAAAGAACAGGGAACCAGGAAAACTGCCAAAACAAGGAATACAACCAACAGAAGCTCGATAAGAATTATAAATCACCTTATACCTTGATGGAACATTTCTTCTTTGGATGTGATCACAAATGTTGATGCAATAGCTTGATCTGCACAAAAACCCAAAAGGAAATCATGAAACCAAAGCCTTGGATGATGGATGTTGTAGTTTGCCACAATTCTTGATGAAGAAGAAGAATGCTTTGAAGGGTTGAAGAATTGGATGCTCAATGGTAGAAGAGATCTTGAACTCTAATTTTCTTTATTTATCATGAATTATTGGAAACTTGATGTGGAATGTTTTCAATTGATAATGGATCCCAAAATGAATAAATATAGCGGGTTTATATACTAAATCCATCATTTTTGGAGATAAAACACAGACATGCCAACTATGGATTTAGATACCCCTCAAACCTTGAGACAAGACCTTACCCCAAATATTGACTCAAAACCCTAGGGACACATTGAAAAGTTGATCTCTCCTAGGGACACATCAATAAGTCAATCCATCCCACCCTTAACATGCCAAAACTTGGTCTGCGGGTCTTTGCCAGTCAATAGATGTGAATTTATAGTTACAACCCATTCCAAGTTTGGGAGAGCATGAAAATGACATAAATGGTATGATAGGTCCTAGAAGGTGAAATGAGTTATTTGATGGGATGGAAAATAGAGGATCACACTTAGATAAGGGCTAACTTTGAGTTTTGAGTAAATTGAGTCAATACAGGACTTATAATGTTAATTTGAAAGTCCAATAAGTGCTAGGAGAAGGTTAAATCAATGTGGGAACCCATACATACTAAAATCAGGTTAAAATGGGTACCTAATTGAGGGTGCTTAGTTTTTAGGACACACTAGGTATTGATTGGTCTTGGGGATATGAAGTAGAAGGAACATTACTTGTGTTTGATTTTTTCTTTCTTATTTATTTAGGTAATAAATGTGTGATTGAATAAAGTTTGAATAAGGTTATGGACACTATTTTCTTGAGGTACAAATCCTAAGCCTTATGTAGTGCATTATGTGGGAAAAGGTTCTATAGGGAATTTCATTCCTTATTCCATTTTTCCAAGACCTTGTGTTGGAGCTTTTTATTGCACTCTCCTTTCCTAGATGAGATTTAGAGACCAGGTTGTGGGATTACTAACCTAGGACACAAACCTAATAACCTCAACAGAAAGGAGACAAGAAACAAGTCCAATTGACAAGGTTCTAAGACCTTCTACACTTTGAGCTCCACATCACTCAGGTGGGTATTACCTAATCTGCACACACATGACTCCTTTGTGACAAACAATAGCTTGCAGATATATAACTATGGACTAGTTTTCAAACCTATATGTAACAAGTACCTCACTATTTTATCAAATCTTATGCAGCATCCCACTTTCATAGAGTATGTGTGAAAACTAGAACTATCCCAACTCTTTCAAACAAAATGAAAGGGAAATGATTTTCAATTTATATTTTGATTAGTGGATCTTTGAAATACCCAAAGTCTTTCATAGACCAGTGCCTTATCCAATGGGCAATGGAGTCAAACATAGAATTGCAAAGAAGATAATGAAGAAAGAAAAATAGAATAGTCTGACATGTCTATATGCCTTACATAATCCATACCCTATCAATCAAGTTCTACTTGTGAATCCACCCGTGTATTCAAATATGAAATTCCCTACTCAAAGTATTTAACCCTCCCCATGGAAGAGACCTTGGAATAGACAATACATTAATCAGCATCGACTGAAAGACAAGATTGACATACCCTTGATATTCCAACTCATACACACTTGAAGACAAATCTTAAATCACATTCATTCCTTAAATGACTCTATTGTTGATCAACAATAGACAAGACTAAAACACCCTTAATTCTTTATTCTCTGAGTCAAGAAACATAATGGAGACAACTTGATATCATAAAGGAAATATTGAATTTCATTCATAAGCAAGCTATTGTAATGATGTTCTTCCCTGAACTGGAAATGATACAAGAACACCCTATATGCATAGAAGAGGAAAAATATATACAGAGGTACCACACTTGGAACCTGCTCTGAAATATTTTAGAGAAACTGGAACAAAACCGAACGAGGAACCCCCAAATAGAATGGAATCAGGAACCCTTAAAACTGAGAAAAGAGGGATAGATATAGAAGAAGGAAAACCTAGAATTCAGGTCTAATTGACATATTTCCTTCTTGAAATCTAATTCACACTTATCCTTCAATTCTCCATCAACTTGATTTTTCTTCAAAATATCTGAAAATACAATCTGATCTCCATGGCTACTTGGCTAGGAATATTAATGCAGAAGTGATAAGAAGTGGACTAGGGTTTCAAAGAGTATACAATCTTGAATAGAAAACCCTAAAATCATCACATGGCATCAATGAATCCATAGTCAATATAAAACATCCCCTCAACACCATACCACTTTAATAAATTGACCCAGAAGATCAGATCGATTCACCAACTGCCTCTACAACTTGGAAAACAATGCCACCGCTTGAAACTCTGGGAAACATTTTAAATATTCAAATATTACATCCCTAATGGCTACAGGTGGTTCATAAATCCCTATCAACTATTAAGATTGAGCCTTATCACAGTTTTAAAACATAATCGTGGATCCTCTTAAGTTACCTGGGCACAAGATCTGATTGGATACGCGTCGCGTAGATGCAATCCCTCAATGGATAGATCTCGATCTCTTTGTCTTTGAGACTTTACGCTAGCCACACAATCTTTTTGAATTTTTCTGATCCTTAATTTATCTCTGACTTTGGCCTTTAACCTACCTTGAACTAGCCTTGAACTCTGGTCAACCGATTTCCTCTTATCTCCAAGTTGCCAGATGATTTCACTAACTCTAGTCAAATCCAGAGATCATGTGCAAGCCGTAGGTTCTAATTTCATTGAATGTCCATGATCTCATTTCAAAAAACTCAACTTGACTTTGATCTTGATCCAAGTTCATCTGGAGATTTAGTTACTAAAGAAATCTCCAAGTCGCTGAATACTTTTCGAGACTCATGGTTTTTTCTAAGACTTAGCGCAAACCCTTAATTTTAATCTTGATTTACGACTCAAATATTTCCTTGGTAAACATGACTTGTCCTTGACCTAACCATGCTTGAACCTATGTCCATTTAGAGATCACATGACAAATAAGTCTCCAGATCGCTGAATACTCTTCTTGACTTTAGTTAAATTTAGAGACTACACGCCAGTCACGAGATCAAATTAGCATCGACAGTCTACGCTTGATTGTTGAATATTTTTGTACTTGTTCAAATCATTTGGAGATTTTGCGTAGATGCTTGATCCTTTTATACATCAACGATCAATGTTTAATATTGAAATAAACTTGACTAGACTTTGAGCTTTACCTTGGGTTTATCTAGAGATTATGAGATAACTGAGTCTCAAAGTGTCTGAATCATTTCTTAACCTCAGAGTCTTCAGAGATCTAGCAGAAACCCTACGATCATATTAGAATGGAAACTTGATCAATGACCCTCATTGAATCTCCCAATGTTTGAGCTAACATGCACCAACCACACATCTCTATCCAGATCGACGGCCTACGCTGAATCTATGAATCTTTATGTACTTGCTAATTTCCTTGCAAGATCACGCACCAGCCCTAGATCTTGATCTTCACTTGGACACGTGGCTACATCCCTGTCCATCTCTTCAGATCACTGAAAGAATGTTGACTATCTGAATTTATCTAGAGATTAAGTGTAAACCCTAGATCTTTTCTCTGATAAATGATTCAAATCTTTTCCATGCAAACTCCACTTGGCTTAGAACTTAACCATGCTTAACTCAAGGTCTATCTGGAGATTGCGTGACTGTGTAAAACTTGAAGTCACTAAACATTTCACTTAACTCAGGTCACATTTAGAGATTACACACAAGCCACAAGATCTTTCTTGAATCAACAGTTCTGATTTAATCTTGTCTGGGCCACCTTAACTTTACCTGAGTCAAGCATCAATCTGGAGATCATGTGACTGAAGAAATATCTAAGTCGTGAAAACATTTCTTAACCTTTGAATTTATTAAGAGACTTAACACCATCCACAAGATTAGAATCAAGATCAACGATGCACATTTAATCTCACAATATATTTGTACTTGCTTATTTCTTTCCGAGATTAAATACCATCCACACGATCTAAACAAGATCTATGGTCTGCGCTAGATTTCTAGACATATCATGACATCATCAATTTATTGCGAGATTAAGCGCCAGCCACTTATCTCGATCCTAATCTACAATCCTTGCAAAGTCTCGCAATCTTTCTGTACTTGATCAATTCTTCATGAGATTATATGTGAACTACACAATCATAACTTAAAAGGAACTCGATCAATGACCTGTGCGTGATCTCAAAAAGGAAAGAGGATATTCCATATCATCTAGCGATTAAGAGATAAAGAGATTTAGTGAGATAAAAGAATATTACTTGGCCACACACATGAGACAAAAAGGATTTAAGTGACTTGAAAAAAGTAACTCAAAATTATAACAAGCCATGAAGGTTTAGGGGTTTTTGATCAATGACTAGAAAATTTGAAATTAGGGCTTGTGGATAGAGCAAGAAATAGCAGAGTTTCCATGATTTGACCAAATTTACTGCAGAGTTTTATAGTGCTAACATAGGCTTTGATTTGGGGAGGTTGAGTGCAAGATCAACTCTAGATTCCAGATCTCTAAGAAGAGAAAACCAACACAAAAAATGAAACCCAATAGCAGAAAAACCTAAAGAAGGAAAATTTATACAAATATATAGATTTTTGAGTAGAGTCATATTACCTTTGCACATCTCCTCCTGATTTGAAGGAAACAAACCAGGCTTGATGGCCCTAAGCCATCACCAAATTTTTTTTGTATTGGTGCAGGAGCACCTAGGTAGGGCTACAATATGAAATATGACCTAGGGCTTCTTTGATGTTTTTGTCTTGTAGTGGTTCTAGCCAGACCACTAGCTTAATAAGGGACATATAGGTCCTAGTGTGTAGTTTGTTAAGTGAGGATATCTTAACAGGTCCTTAGTGACCTTTGTGTCCATCTAGGTTAAATAGGGTGTTTTTGGGATTTTAGTTCCAAATTGGTCAAGAAAGGGATTAAAGGTCCTATTTCATGTTATTACACCTAAGTTAGTGATTTGGGTAAGTTTGGACAACTTTTGACCAAGTTTGGATAACATATCCAAAAAGTTGCAAAAGTTGTCAATGTTGCTATTGACAACATTGGTTGCAAGATTTCAACTTTGATGTAATTGGTTTCTTAACTATCTGAAATTGGTGTTTTAGTGCCTTGGTAAACTACTTAAAGGGATCCTCAAGCTTTTGCAAGGGTTGGATTCATTGTGTCAGCAAGTGTACGAACTGCAAAATTAAAGAACAATTATAGTTTGTGTAATTTGTGAACATTTGGAATTGTAAAGGATTGAATCATCTACTGTAATCCTTGTTTATGTTAATGTAGATTGTTTTTAGACTTTTTGTGGTGGTATATTTCTATTTTGTATAGTTTTGGTTTCTTTTGTAAATTGATTTGTGTTCTGCCTAGTCGCTAGTCTGAACCACACACCTAGTGCAAATGGAGTCATAGATCCATTTTCCACCGTGGAACTTGCACGAGCCTTTAGAATATGGAAGGTGACTCCATTTACATTATGTATGGGGTCACCATCATTTGCAGATCAATTTTGAAGGATTGAAAGCATTCATTGACTCAATCAGGGATTGTGGAGAGATAGTAGGATGTGTGAAGGAGCCCTAAATCAGAGGAGAAGTTTGGGTGTGAAGTTTTTCTATCCAAGAAAACCAATTTCTTGAGTAGACAGTGGAAAGGTCTTAAAACCCTGATTTTTAGGCATGTTTGTAGGAGGTATTGTATGGACACCTCTGGGAGCCAAGACCTAGAAAATCCTTAGGTTCTTGCTAAAGGGTATTAGGATATGGTGTTAGTTTTCTAACTTGTTAATAAGTTTTACAAGTTATTACAATTTTCCCTAAAAATAGGCCTAATTGCTTGTAGCCCTATTTTGGGTTAATTTGGCTTGATCATTGGAGCTTGTTGAGAGTTTCTTGGGAAAAGGAGTTTGGATACCTTGGAGTGGATCCAATTAACACCCTAGATGACTGTTTCTCCATAGGGAAGAGTTTTGGATCCATTTGGATAAGTTTCTGTAGATGGAGCAAGAAAGGCCATTGGGAGCCTAGGAAGGAGTATGTGAACATTTTGTTGTACTTAATTAATGTTCACTAGTTGAAAGGGATAGGATTTTTGAGGAGAATCCTAAGGAGATAAGGGTTAATGAAAGAACCCTATTAGGTCATTATAGTGACCTAGGATCGCTTAGAGGAAGCTAGGGAAAAGCAAGACTAGTTGTTACATCATGTATCTTGCCTCTATCAAACATAAAACCTTCTTCTCTCTGCACTTAAAGAAAGATGAAACAATTTCTTTCATCTACCTGATCAAACTTATTACCACTTTCCATTATCTCAAGACAAAAATATCAGCATAGTCCATATTAGAGCTAAAATGGAAATCATACAGATCTTGAAAAGCATGTGGCATAAACATGTTGCATTCACCAATTAGAAGGAATTTAGAATCAATGCAACAATCAACATTATCCAATTCACTGCCACATTTGGGACAATCACCATCCAATTGAGAAAAGCACTTTTGTTCTACCAAGTTGCTGGAATCATCATTATTGGATATATTTTCTGTAAGAGAAGACATATCAATGTTTGAACAACAACTATGTTCAAAACCATAATCTTGATAAAGCTTCATGCCATGATCTGTATTCTCCTCTTCAGCAGAGAGACCATCTTGCATCATAACACTGGTTTGCATATAAATATCATAATTCTCTATAGAACTCTCCTGCAAACTATCAACATCATACAAACCCAAAACATGCTGGTGGGTGGGAGAGAAAACATCAATACACTCATTATAAACAAATGTAAATTGAGAAAATGAAGGACCATCTTTCAATGGTTTAATAAAAGATTTAGAATCTAAAAAAGATTCAAAATCTACACAACTATCCCAATAAGTACTCAACATTGTATCAGGAATATCCTCACACCTTGAATATGAGGGAACACTGGTGCATTGACCCTCTGATAGATCAAAACCCATCTTGTTGTATCCAAGTAATGCAAAAGCACAAAGAGAATCAGAAACACACATGTCAAAATCAGAACCTATTGACTCATACTCTCTGTCAAACTCAATGTGTGTTGGATGGGAGACTTCAAAGCTATCCCTTCCTAAACATCTGAGATAATCACAAGTCAGGAGCTCTAAAATTTGTTCACTATGAAGTGAATCACTGTCATCATCTTCATCCTCTTCGGATAAGTAGTCACCATCAACATTTTCACTCATCCAATCATTTTCTTCTTGTTGACTGCACATGTCCTCTACCTCATATTGAGAAAGAGCATCACTCTTATTATTATAAGAGAGAGCATCCAAACTAGACACATTTCCTTCATAAGTTCCATCATTCTCAAAATCAACATTATTAGGCATAACCTCAAGTTCAAGATCTGCAACATTAGTTATCCAATTCCTTATATGCACATAACGTTCTTCCCTCAAAGAGGCTGATCAATGGGCTGATTCTGGAAAACAAAGTTTGAAAAACAAACCAATAAAATTAGACTCTGAAAAATCCTCAACACCCCTTGGAAGCTCATCATACGCTTTAGCAATTTTTTTCATAAAATAAGTACATTGATTTGGTTCTCCTCCCTCCTACCATTTTTCTCAAATAGATAATTGCTTCCTCTTCAACCTTCTTAGGTTCTTGAGAAAAATTTACTTCTATTTGGTTCAACAATTGCCATCTTAATTGATAAATCTTGATCAAATTTTGTCTTATGTCATCTTCATTTTCTCTTTTAAGCTTCTCATTATCAGTATCTAATTTGGACATTGGATCCATTTAGAACCTTATGACTCTTAGGCTCACTTATGTTAGCTAGTACATACTTCCTCTTGATTTTTCAAACTGCAACTATAAGCCATGAAGTATGCAAGCCTCTATCCAAACCTTTTCCTTCTCTTAGTGCTTAAGACCACTTGATAAGGAAACAATTATTACTCTAAAAGATGAAATACCTGGATGTGATGGAGCTACTGCAAACTATTTGATTTGAAGTTACCTCCAAATTACCTTCAATACTTTTGTAGAGTCGCCACCTCTTTGCAGAGGAAAGAAAAGAAAAAACTGAGATCTCTTCACCCCACTCTGACCTTCTTCAAAACCATAAAACTCTCAACACATCCCTTTATGATAGGTCCTCATATGAAATCCTCTCTTGACTATATTCTCATTTATAAGAGCCCAAATATCTACCACCTCTATCACTTCCAGTCCACCTTCTTTGTAATCTTTCTTCAATCATGCACAGTAGTGCAAATTAGAGAACTTAGAGTTGCCACTCACCACTTTGTGAGATAGTATAAATATATCTTTGAAGAACTTGAAATTTTAGACACTTTGCAATGACAAACATAACAGACTTGACTCTCTTTACAAAATATGAGGAATATTTCTTTGTAAACCATGACTCTATAACCAGACTCTGAGATTGACTTAGCAAGGCAAGGAAGCAACTCACTTACACTCACTAATCAATTTTTCTTCTCTTCCCCAGTAGAGTCGCCAATTTGTTAGAGATTTTTCTTGCACTCTCCTTTCCTAGATGAGATTTAGAGACCAAGCTGTGGGATTACTAACCTAGGACAGAAACCCAACACCCTCAACAGAATGAAGACAAGAAACAAGTCCAATTGACAAGGTTCTAAGACCTTCTACACTTTGAGCTCCACATCACTCAGGTGGTTTTTACCTAATCTACACACACATGACTCCTTTGTGACAAACAATAGCTTGTAGATATATAACTATGAATACCTTTAGGTAAAAAGTACCTCACTTTATCAAATCATAAATGCAGTATCCCACTTGCATAGAGTATGTCTAAAAACTAGAACTATCCCAACTCTTTCAAACAACATGGAAGGGAAATGCTTTTCAATTTATATTTTGATTAATGGATCTCTAAAATACCCCAAGTCTTTCATAGACCAGTGCCTTATCCAATGGGAAATGAAGTCATACATATCATTGCAAAGAAAATAATGAGCAAAGGAAAATAGAACAGTCTGATATGTCTATATTACTTACATAAGCCATACCCTATCAATCAAGTTCTACTTGTGAATCCACCCGTGTATTCAAACATGCAATTCCCTACTCAAATTATTTAACCCTCCCCTTGTAAGAGACCTTGGAATAGACAATACATTAATCAACATCCACTGAAAGACAAGATTAGCATACCCCTGATACTCCAACTCATGCACACTTGAAGACAAATATTAAATCACAATCATTCCTTAAATGACTCTATTGCTAATAAAAAATAGACAAGACTAAAACAGCCTCAATGCCTTATTCTCTATGATTCAAGAAACATAATGGAGACAACTTGATATAAGAACAACAATACTGAATTTCATTCATAAGCAAGCTATTACAATGATGTTTTTCCATGAAACAGAAAGGATACAAGAACACCCTATATGCATAGAAGAGGGAAAATATATACATAGGTACCACACTTGGAACTTGCTCTAAACTTTTGTATAGAAACTGTAACAGAAGTGAATGAGGAACCCCCTAACAAAATGGAATCAAGAACCCTTAAAATAGAGAAAAGAGGGATAGATATAGAAGAAGGAAAACCTAGAATTCAATTCTAATTGACATATGTCCTTCTTGAAATATTATTCACACTTATCCTTCAATTCTCCACCGACTTGATATTTCTTCAAAAGATTTGGCTAGGAATATTAATGCAAAAGTGATAAGAAGCAGACTAGGGTTTCAAAGAGTATACAATCTTGAATAGAAAATGCTAAAATCATCACATGACATTAATGAATCCATAGTCAACAGAAAACATCCCCTCAACATCATACATCTTCAATAAATTGACCCAGAAGATCAGGTCGATTCACCAACTGCCTCTACAACTTGGAAAATAGCGCCACTGCTTGAAACTCTGAGAAAAATTTTAAATATTCAAATATTCCATCCCTAATAGCTATAGGTGGCACGGAAATCCCTGTTAAATGTCAAGATTAAGCCTTATCACAATTTTAAAACATAGTCGTGGATCCTCTTAAGTTTGTTGGATACAATTGTTTAAATTGTGTATTGTCTTTGATGTTACACAAATGTCATATCAGTCATCAGACAGAGTCTACCAAGTAAAGAATGTCATATCAGTCATTAGACAGAGTCTACCAAGCTCAGAATGTTCAGCAGGCAGTTTACCGAGTCTACCGAGTTCAGACGGTAAGAGAAACAATTTACAGAGTCTACCGAGCACTCCAGAATACTATATCGAGAAGTTAGTTACTACCGGGCTCACTCGGTCAACAAACCAAATTCAGTGCTTACCGAGTTTAGTCAGTCATCAAAGAATATGTGATGGAAAGTCAGTCTTTACCGAGTTCGCAGTACTTACTGAGTTCAGTCGGTTACCAAAGGATTTAGCAGAATTAGCAGTGTTCACCGAGCATCAGTGAAATGTTCATGCAGCCGACTAAAGTAATAGTTATTAATTAAAACTTGTATAT
>MU224989.1:313602-328154 GCA_018584345.1 Thuja plicata
CTGTGAATGTTTAAAGAACATAATAAGTTAATTTACCGAGTTACAGCAGTTTATATCTAAGACATCTAAAGGACTTGTAGATTTATTTTGGTAGTAACTGATTCACCCCTCCCCTCTCAGTTACTCCATCCATATTTCCAACAAAGTTACCCAGGCACAAGCTTTGATTGGATACGCGTTGCGTAGATGAATCCCTCAATGGATAGATCTCAATATATTTGACTTTGAGGATTTACGCTAGCCACATGATCTTTCTAAACTTGTTTGATCCTTTCTTTATCTTTAACTTTGGCCCTTAACCTGCCTTGAACTAGCCTTGAACTCTGGTTAGTACATTTCCTCTTATCTCCAAGTCGCCAGATGATTTCACTAACTCTAGTAAAATCCAGAGATAATGCACAAGCCATAGATTCTAATTTCATTGAACATCCATGATCTCACTTCAGAAAACTCAACTTGACTTTGATCTTGACCCAAGTTCATCTGGAGATTCAGCAACTAAAGAAATCTCCAAGTCGCTAAATACTTTTCGAGACTCATGGTTTGTTCTGAAATTTAGCGTAAACACTTGATTTTGATCTTGATTTATAGCTCAGATATTTCCTTGGAAAACATGACTTATTCTTGACCTAGCCACACTTGAACTTGGGTCCATTCAGAGATCACACGAAAACTAAGTCTCTAGATTGCTGAATACTCTTCTTGACTTAAGTTAAATTCAGAGATTACACGCCAGTCGCAAGATCAAATTAGCATCAATGGTCTACGCTTGATCATTGAATCCTTCTGTACTTGTTCAAATCATCTGGATATTTTGCACAGATGCTTGAGCCTTTTATACATCAACGATCAACGTTTAATCTCAAAGTAAACCTGACCAGACTTTGAGCTTTACCTTAGGTTTATATGGAGATTACGAGATAATTGATTCTCAAAGTCTCTGAATCATTTCTTAACCTTAAAGTCTATTCATAGATCTGGCACAAACCCTACGATCATATTATAATGGAAACTTGTTCAACGACCCTCACTAAATCTCCCAATGTTTGAGCTAACCTCATCTTTATCCAATGATCATGCACCAACCACACATCTCTGTCCAGATCAACAACCTGCACTGAATCTCTGAATCTTTATGTACTTTCTCATTTCCTTATGAGATCACGTGCTAGCCCTAGATCTTGATCTTCACTTGGAGACCTGGCTGCATCCCTGTCCATCTCTCCAGATTGCTGAAAGAATGTTGACTATTTGACTTTATCTAGAGATTAAGCGCTAACCCTAGATCTTTTCTCTGGTAAACGATTCAAATCTTGTCCATGCAAAATCCACTTGGTTCATAACTTAACCATGCTTGACTCAAGGTCTATCTGGAGATTGTGCGTTTGTGTAAAACTCAAAGTCATTGAACAATTCACTTAACTCGGGTCACATATAGAGACTATGTGCATGCCATTAGATCTTTCTTGAATCAATCGTTCTGATTTAATCCTATCTAGCCAACCTTAACTTTGCCTGAGTCAAGTATCAATCTGCAGATCACGCGACTGAATAAATCTCTAAGTCATGAAAACATTTCTTAACCTTTGAGTTTATTAAGAGACTTAACACCATCCATAAGATTAAAATCAAGATCAATGATGCACATTCAATCTCACAATATATTTGTAACTACTTATTTCTTTTTGAGATTAAATGCCATCCACATGATCTAAACAAGATCTACGATTTGTGCTAGATCTCCAGACATATCATGACATCATAAATTCATTACGAGATTAAGCACCAGCCACTCATCTTGATCTTGATCTACCATCCTCACTAAGTCTCACAATATTTTTGTACTTGATCAATTCTTCATGAGATTACACGCCAACAAAATGATCATAAGTTAAAAGAAACCCGATCAACGACCTGTGCGTGATCTCAGAAAGGAAAGAGCATATTCTATATCATCTAGAGATTAAGAGATAAAGAGATTCAACGAGATAAAATAATATTCCTTGGCCACGCACATGATGAAAATGGATTTAAGTGACTTGAAAAAGGTAACTCAAAATTTTAACAAGCCATGAAGGTTTAGGGGTTTTTGCTCAACGGTTAGAAAAATTGAAATTAGGGCTTGAGGACAGAGCAAGAAATAGCAGAGTTTTCATGATTTTGACCAAATTTCTTGTAGATTTTTATGGTGCTAACACCTTGTTCACTATAACCTTACTTAGAGACAACATCATAGCCTACCTCATAATATGTATTTAATTTTGAGGGTGGAAGAATTTCATCTTGCGGTTTATGAAAAGATGTTGTGTAGGGATGTATGGATGGAGGTTTGTGTTGGAATAATTGAGAGAGGGGGGGGGGGGGGGGGGGGGGNGTGAATTAGTTAGAATGATTTTCCTCAAAAATTATTCTACAGTCCCAAATTTCTCCAGATGTATACCAAAATAAATTAAACATATAATTCAACTCGGGAAAAATGTATTCTGTAATCTTAAACTTTCATCAATAGTGTTTATCGAGTGTCAGTAAATTAATACTGTGATTACCGATCTAGGTAAGTAAAGTAAAGTGTAAAGTAAAATAATAATCCACAATATTCATGCACATTGAAACATATATTTTTAACGTGAAACCCTGCTAAGGGAAAAACCACCTGGGACCGGTAACCCAAAATATTTTCACTCTTCTGAAGTGAGCTCAGTGAAGAGCCAACCCTATTAAAGGTGGTAATGCACACTGTTAAATGTGATCTGGTTAGATGATTTAAAACTAATTGTTCTCTCTTAACCATGTATTCACTATGGGGTCAAGAAGAAAATACTCAACATTCTCTGAATGTTCTAACAAAGACTTCACTGTTCTACTTGGTTAATAGATTTGTCTGTAACAATGGTTAAATTGATACAATAGTGATCCGATTCAAATAAAACTTTGTTTTGCAGATATTTGAATCTATGCTAAGTACATAATACCTCTGATCAATTTTTACTTCTTCAGTTCATCTCATACTTCATACTTAATCTTTTCTTTCCTCTGTCGCTCGGTTATGTCTGCAAAAAATGCTCGGTTCTATCTTGAACCAGTTTGATCAGTCATGCATTACATCACATGTATGCGCATCAGGTGTGATTCAAAATGAATCTCTTGTCTCTTATATAGACATCATATCTCATTTAATTTCCATCCTTCAGATCTTTCCTCTTAATATTCATCATTGATTTTCCCGCTTGATCCATCCTCTGCAGCTGTGTTAAAAACACGTTTCAATCTTTCTCGTCTGATCTTCCTTGAATTTTCATGACTGTTTGATCAAATAAGAAACTTTATCTTTTACCTCAAAATCATCAATTTCCATCTCAGCATCCAAGTTGGCCTTAGTTTGATTAAATTGCTTTGTCAATAGTTGTGTCGGCAATCCCTTGCTCGGTTATCACTATGCTCGGTATACACTGTGTTTTACTCGGTGTCCACTCTCTCTTGGTGTATACAAAAATCTTCATTTTACAACCACATAAACATTGTTTGTTCTAGATATTTTATAACAAATGTTTTCCACCATAATAATAAGCAAATAAGTTGACATCAATGATAATACATTAACTGATAATGTTTATCATCACTTCTACAACTCGGTTGAATATCAACAAATGACTTCAAACATTCAATCACTTGTAGTTCAACAATCTCTCCCTTTGGCATTGATAGAAACAAAATATGAAATATGCAATAAAATTCCATACAACAAAATACCAAACTTCTGTTGTACAACTGCAACAATTCTATAGCTCTCCCTAGCTTGAATATAAATTGTGTCAGTATAAAAAAATCACCATGCGGACTCTCCGTGCAGTTTTGACTTTTCTAATCTTGAATCTCTCTGTAGATTAGATATGTCTCTCCATTTCTCTTTTCTCCCTTTAGTGGACAGATATTTCATTGATCATTTCTCTCCATTTATATTTTATTGATCAACTCTCCCCCTTTGACAACAATGCCAAAAAGAAATATGCAACTCTTTAGTAGCCAAATAAAATATCTCTGATTTTGGGTGTGGTAAGTACCTTTCAGTGTACTGATATCTTTGTGTCAGTCTAGTTCATCTTTGCATCCACATGATTGATATTCTTATTTCATGTAGGTTGATGCAACCTCCTTCTTATCTTAGTTACCAATAGATAAGGGACGAACCCCTAGTCTACCTCTCAAGTACTCAAATGTATCCTTGAGTAAGGGTTTTGTGAATATGTTTGCAAGTTGTTCTTTTGATTGTACATATTCTAGTATCACTTGTTTGTCTTGTACTTGTTCCCTCAAGTAGTGATATTTCATAGATATGTGCTTTGTCTTTGCATGCATCACATGATTCTTTGAAATATTTATATCGCTTGTATTGTCGCAGTAAATCATCACTAGATCAGTGATCTCTTCATTTATTCCTTTCAATAGTTGTTTTATCCATGCTATGTTTGAACAATTTGCAGTAGCAACAACAGTCTCTGCTTTTGTAGTTGACTGATATATGCATCCTTGTTTCTTGCTTATCCAAGTAGCTTGTCTTTCTCCAATAAAGAATGCTCTGCTAGTAGTGATTTTTCTATCATCTATGTTCCCAACCCAATCACCATCAGTATAAACTTTCAATTCAAACTTTCCTTCTCTTTTATACCATAGTCCATAATCCTCAGTATTTTTCAAATATGTAAAAACTCTTTTTACAACAGTCATATGTGATTCTCTGGGGTTAGCAGAAAATATTGCAACTATTCCAACTGCATGTGCTATGTCAGGTCTTGTGTGTACAACATACATCAATTTACAAATCATAGATCTGTACAAAGTCTGATTTACCTTAGGTATTTTGTCTTCTTTTGTCAGTTTGCATCCTGTCACCATAGGTGTTCTGAATGGTTTTGATTCTTCCATTCTGAATGTCTTTAGTACTTGCTTGATGTATTTTGATTGAGTAATGTAGATACCTATAGTCTGTTGTAAAATTTGAAATCCTAGGAAAAATTTGATCTCACCAAACATCGACATCTCAAATTCTTTCCTCATTTCATCAGCAAATGAAGTGCGTAAGTTATCATTACCCCTAAATATAATTGCATCAAAAAATATTTCAGCAATAAGAGTTTTATCACCAGTTCCTCCTTTTAAATACAAATTTCTAGTGTCACTTGGTCTAATAAATCCAATGCTTATAAGATAAGAATACAATCTTTCATACCATGCTCTCGGTAATTGTTTAAATTCCATATAAAACTTTGTGTAACTTACATACCATGTGTGTTTGATCAGGATCAAAAAATCCTTCAGGTTGTTCAATGTATACCTCTTCTTCTAGTATTCCATTAAAAAATGCAAACATCACATCCATATGATATACCTTGAATCCTTTATATGTAGCATATCCAAGTAGTATTATCACTCCTTCAAATATAGCAATGGGTGCAAAAGTTTATCCATAGTCAATTCCATCTTCTTGTGCATACCCTTTGCAAACTAATCTTTCTTTATTTCTGGTTACATTCCCATCTTCATTTATTTTGTTTCGGAAAATCCATTTGCTGCCAATTACATTTTAATCACTCGGTCTTGGTACTAATGTCCATGTCTTACTTTTCTATATCTTCTCAATTTCCTCATTCATGACATTAATCCATTCCTCATTTTCTAATGCATCTCTAACATTCTTAGGCTCAAATTCACAAATTAAACAAGTGTCATCTCTAAACTTACTTCTTGTCATCATGCCTGTTCTTTTATCTTCAATAATCTAATCCCATGGATGATG
The DNA here is from genome assembly GCA_018584345.1 of Thuja plicata. Taxonomy (NCBI): domain Eukaryota; kingdom Viridiplantae; phylum Streptophyta; class Pinopsida; order Cupressales; family Cupressaceae; genus Thuja; species Thuja plicata. The sequence continues at coordinate 319,397 of MU224989.1, forward strand.
TCTTCTCACATATTTATCAAGTACTGGTTCAACTCTTGGTTCTTCATTATCTTGTTTTGTATGTTCATTGTCTTCTGGTTTATGATCTTCAGTTTCAGCATTTTCCTGATTCTCAGTTTGTTCTACCTGTTGGCCGTTGAGATTACCCTATGGTACGGTAACATTAGAAATCTGTGTGGGTATAGTATTAGGTTCTTCCCAGTAAACAAATTTACTGTAGTCTTTAGGTTTTTTCATGCTGTCCTCATCATTTTTCTTATCAAATTCATCAACTTTAACATTTGTACTCTCAATGATTTTGTTAGTTGTCTTGTTCAAACATCTGTAAGCTTTACTCTTAGTAGAATATCCAATAAATATTCATTCATCAATTCTTGAATCAAAATTTCTATTTCGATCATCTTTCAGAATATAACACTGACTACCAAATATTAAAATAAATTACATTTGGTGTATACCCATACCATAGCTCATAAGGTCTTTTGTTTGAATCTTTCTTCAGTTGTATTCGGTTCAGTGTATAAGAAACTGTGCTAACAACTTCTCTCCAGTATGTTTGTGCAACTCATTTCTCAATCATCAATGTTCTAGCACAATCAATAATTGATCTGTTCTTTCTTTCAGAAATTTTGTTCTACTGTGGTGTCCTCGGTGCATAAACCTGTCTCTTAATTCCATACTCATTACAAAAGTTAGTGAACTCATTAAAAATAAATTCACCTTATCTATCAGATCTCAAACACTTCAGATCTCTACCAGTTTCTTTTTTCACTTTAGTTTTGTACCACTTAAACATCTTAAATGCTTCATATTTTTCTTTTAGGAACATGCTAGTCATCATCCTAGAGTAGTCATCAACAAATAAAATAAAATATCTACCCCCTTAATAGCTCTGTATTGTCATTGGTCCACAAAAGTATGTATGAACTAAGTCCAAACTATCATTACATGAAAAATTCTTTCTCTTGAAACTAGATTTTGACATCTTACCCATTTGACAATTTTTGCACATTACATGGTTTGGTTTAGTTAAGCTCGGTAAGCCTCTAACTTTTCTTTTTCTACTAACCTTAACCATGTTGTCAAAATTTACATGACAAATTCTTTTATTCCATAACCATATATCTTCATTCCTTTCCAATAAGCAAGTAGTTTCAACATTGTCAAGATAGAATAGGTTACCTTTAAATTGTTCACCAGTACCGATCAATTTTCCTTTTCCATCATAGATTCTTTATTTTCTATTCTCAAATGTGACTTGGTTTCCTGTGTTATTCAACTGTGAAACACTCAAAAAATTGTAATTAAGTCCTTTTACCCAATAAGCATTTTCACATTTGATTTGATTGTTCAACATAATAGTAAGTTTTCCTTTTACTTGACAGGGTGTGTCATTTCCCATTCTTACTGATCCTCCATCATAATGTTCCAGAAATTCAAATTTTCCTTTATCACCAATCATGTGATGTGTACAACCACTATCAATAACCAAAATGTCATGTTTACTAACTTTAGAAATAAGTGTTATTTCTACATACCTTTCATCTTCATCTGGGTCATCTTTCAAGGCTACAAACACTGTCTCAATATCTTCATTACTCTTAAAACTATTGTCATTAAATTTATCTTCAAAAATATAACAAGCTTTCTTACCTTTATCTTTATAGTCTCGGTTATCTCTTTTGTCATTATATCTATCATTTCTATCATCATTATTTTTGTTAGGGCATCTTGCAGAAAAATAGCCAATCTCTTTATAGTTAAAACATATCAAAGGTAGTTTACCTTTATATCTTCCTTTACCTCTGTGCAATCTTCTGACCATTAAAGCCTCAAGTTCATCAAGTTCCTTGTCATCACTATCACTATCACTGTTATTTTTGATTATGTGTTTGCTACTAGATTTACTAATTTTCAAAGTAGACATAAATGCATAATCCATAGATGATACAATACTGTTGTCAAATTTATTCAGCTCAAAAGAAATCAATCTTCCAACAAGACTATCAACAGTAATGTTATTTCCAGGTGAAAATCTCATTTCATGTATTGCAAAGACTCTTATATAATAAATAGGCAATAGAGTTCTAAGAATCTTACTCACAATAGTGTCTTCATCAATGGTTCCACCAGATTCTCGAATAGCATTCACAACTTCTTTAAGTCGGGTACTATACTGTGTTATGTTCTCTCCTTCTTTCATTCACATGTCATCAAAATTTCCACGAAGATTTTCAGCTTTGGCTCTCAGAACATTTGAATCTCCTCCATAAAATAGTGTAAGCTAATCCCACATCTGCTTGGCAGTTGTACATGTCTTGATGTCGTCAAATTCTGCATCTGTAAGTGAAGAAGAAATCTTTACCATTATAAGGTTATGTCCATGTTTCTCTTTCATCTGAGTTACAGTCAAAGGTCCAGAAGGTAGGATGAATTTATTGTCCAGATAATCTACAATGTTGTCTCCAATTACTGATAGGTATAGTCTCACTCTACTTTTCCATGTCAAGAAGTTATCCTAGTTCAGCTTAGGTGCGTCTCTCTTATACATCTTGTGATCTTTAGCTTAAGTCCTTCAAAACTTTCTTCTAAGCACTTTACGCTCTGATACCAATTATTAGAATAACTGAGAGGGGGGGGAGGGGGGTGAATCTGTTAGAATCAGTTTCCTCACAAATTATCCTACAGTCCAAAATTTCTCCAGATGTATACCAAAACAAATTAAACATATAATTCAACTCGGTGAAAATGTGATCTGTAATCTTAAACTTTCATCAATAGTGTTTACCGAGTGTTTGTAAATTAATATTGTGATTACCGATCTAGGTCAATAAAGTAAAGTATAAATTAAAATAACAATTAACAACATTCATGCACATTGATACATAGATTTTAAATGTGGAAACCTTTCTAAGGGAAAAACCACCTGTGACCGGTAACCCAAAATATTTTCACTCTTTTGAAGTGAGCTCGATGAAGAGCCAACCTTGTTAAAGGTTACAGTGCACACTGTTAAATGTGAGCTGGTTAGAGGATTTAAAACTAAAAGTTCTCTCTTGACCATGCATTCACTATGGGGTCAACAAGAAAACACTCAACATTCCCTGAATGTTCTAATAAAGACTTCATTGTCCTACTCAGTTAAGAGATTTGTTTGTAACAATTGTTAAATTGATACATTAGTGATCTGCTTCAAATACAACTCTGTTTTGCAGATATTTAGATCTATGCTAAGTACATAATACCTCTGATCAATTTTTACTTCTTCAGTTCATCTCATAGTTATCCTTGTTCTGCTCTTTCCTCTGTCGCTCGGTTATGTTTGCAGAAAACGCTCGGTTTTGTCTTTAGCCAGTTTGATCAATCATGCATAAAATCACATGTATGCGCATCAGGTGTGATTCAAAATGAATCTCTTGTCTCTTATATAGATATCATAGCTCATTTAATTTCCATCCTTCAGATCTTACCGCTTAATCTCCATCGTTGATTTTTGCTCTTGATCCATCCTTGGCAGTTGTGTTAAAAACATGTTTCAATATTGTCGTGCGATCTTCCTTGAATTTTCGTGACTGTTTGATCAAATAATTTTTTTTATCTTTTACCTCAAAATCATCAATTATGAGCTTATCATCCAAGTCAACCTCAGTTGGATTAAATTTCTTTGTCAATAGTTGTATCGGAAATCCCTTGCTCGATTATCACTGTGCTCGGTATACAATGTGTTTTACTTGGTGTCCACTGTCTCTCGGTGTATACATAACTCTTAATTTCCTGACCACATAAACATTGTTTGTTCTAGATCTTTTATAACAAATGTTTTCCACCATAATACTCAAATAAGTTGACATCAATGACAATACATTAATTGATAATGTTTATCATCACTTCTGCAACTCGGTTGAATATCAACAAATGAATTCAAACATTCAATCAGTTTTAATTCAACAGATTGATGGGTATGTTTAGGATCATGGTGGGCCAAAGTAGGCCCTTAAGTGAGAACAAAATTTAGAAAAATAGAGCTAGGCAACTTGATGTAAATATTTTAACAAGTTATCAAACTTATATAAAAAATATGTAAGAATATAATCTATAGTAAATTGAATATAGTTTCTAAGATACTAGTTTTTTTTTTTTTTAAAGTAATCTATTTCTAGTGAAAATTTGAAATTTCAATGTAGTAGTACGAAAATTTGAGGAAAAAGATAAGTAGGTCTATGTCTGACCACACTAACACAATCAAATGATAATATATTTTTATAAGATTCTAGATATAAGTAGAAGACTCATGTCCAAATGTGACACATATTTTTTTGTAATTTTTTTCTAGGTAAATAATTCAATTATAATTTTTACTATAAATTTTTTAGAATATAAAAACTTAGATGTCTAACCAACATTACTTAATCTTAAATTTATAATTTTTTTTAAAAATCCTATAGTATGCGAATCATAGAATGTGACACATGTTTTAGATTCAATAAGTGTTATACAGTTTGAAAGTTATAGATGGTTTTGAATCAACCAATAATTGAAGATTTTAGACGTAATTCAATTAGAAAATGAATAATAACTATTTATTAAACTCAAAATAAGACAAAACTTATGCTAGGGGAAAGCTGAGAATCTCCTTAAGAAACCCTTTTCATTTCATGAATTTTGAGTAAAAAAGCCGTCAACTACATGGTCAAAGTCTAGAAACGCAAGAAAATATCATAACACATTTTGTGTTGATTTTCCAAGTTTGGCATCTCCGAACCAAATTCCATAGCAATCTCAAGGCAAATCCTATGGTTGTAGATTTGTGTTTGAGATATTGAATATCAGATACATATTGGATATCCGATACGCATCAGATATCCAGTGTTTTTAGTATATTATTATACTATATAATATATCATATATTATAATACTATACTATCCTATGTTATATATATTATACTATAAAATATAATTAAAACAATACATTATAATATATAATCAATATATAATACATTATACTATATAATCAATATAATTCTTTATAATATTTAATAAATATAATACATCATAATATATAATTAATATAATATATAACATATCATATATGCCCATTATTTAGCTACTCAATCCGCCCACAAGTAAATTTGAATGGTCTTTTTATAGGCAATGGACCTCATGGAAATATGCTACTTTTATAGGCAATGGAACTTATGGAAATATGCTAATTAAAGTTGAACACACCAACTAGGAGAGATGAATTCTAGAGCACGTATGTGAGTCAAGTCTACAAGAAGCATCCATTAGAGGTGTACTTGTTTGGTTGGGGTAGTGGCGATAAAAAAGATGCTAATGAAGAGCCATCAAGTGAATTACAGGTCAAGTTGATGCGAGCCCCGACTAGGAACCCTTTTGTGCTTGAGCCGCTATTCCAATCAAAGACCTCCCAGAGTGCTGTCTTAGAGGATACTGAATTAGCCCTGATATGCTATAACGATCCTCAATTTTATAACGAACTATTTGAAAATTTTAAGTGATAGTGCTAGTGTACACTCTGGGGGTGGGAAATGGTAGGCGACCCTTGTGTGTGTGTGTGGGGGGGTTTTTTGCAAAATGGGTCTGAAGCGTTCCAGGTTTGAGGGGAACATTAGGGACTTGGGTAGATCCAAATAATCATGTTTGGAAAACTTGCTTAATGGATCACATCAATTTTACTCTAGAGGTTCACAATACCCCACTCCCACACAATCTAGGGATCTACTAAAGAGTTCCCAAAACCCACACTAACAAGACTAGATCTTCCACTAAGTTTGCAACACCCAAAAGGGAAAAATATGACACAACTAGGACCAAGTAATCTAGGGATGGAAAAAAGGTTCTATCAATATTAGATGATCATGTTAGATTAAATGAAACACCAATCTCATACTAAGATATCTCTGAGATTCAATTTAGACACCTAAGTAGCTATAGGGCTACAAGGAGAAAATATGGATTTCTAAGGGAAAAATACTTGGAACTCCACCATATAAAGTCTTAACCACCCCAAAAGTATTTAATCCATCCACAAACAAAACCCTCCAAGCTAGGGCTCTTGATCAATCCCCTAACTCCTGTTGTCATCAGTTCTCTCCTAGGCCTAATAGGGCTAGTAGGTCACTTTTCCAAAGAAACTACTTGAATCTAGATTTAGTTTGTCATCAAACCAATGATGACATGTAATTGATTAAATGATTGACTATATTAAGTTGAAGATGATGCAAGACATTAAATCAGTTAATGGTTTGTATTGTCATTAATGTCAACTTGATATACTCTGTATGGTCATACCAAAGACTTCAGAGAATCAATGGAATAAAGGTTATGCTTTCAGCAATGCATAAAAGTAAGGTATTCACTAAGTGATAGACTACACTGGCGGAGTGCACACCATCGGAAAAGACAGAGATAAAATTCACAGTGATGCCTGACAAGCAGAAGACAGTGTTGCCCGATGATGCAGAATCATATGACACCTGGAAAGCTTAAAACAGTGTTTCCTGACGAACAAGATCCAATGATGCCCGACGGATGGAGAACCTGAAGATAATTGAAGCGACACCGACAGAACTGGAAGTTGTCACCGACGATTAACTGTAGAATTGACCGACGAAACAGAGAGATCAGAAAATGAAAAAATATCTAGCTGGCAGAGCTAAAGGATAGACTTAACTAGTTGTTTTATTTGTTTTATTCAAGCACAGTTAAGTAAAGTGACTTGTACAGTTGGCAAGAAGATAACTACGAGATAAATCAGGAGTTAAAGCCATAAATGAAATTGGCAAGATTGTTTTTCACGCCAAGAATCAAGAATCAAGAACCTTGAATTAAGGAAATCATGTTTATTTAAGAGACAAGCATAATTCATTCTCGAGTGGTGGTCGATAAGCAATTAGATACACGGGGGAGTGAACTGATAGAAGATGCTGAAGAGAAATTGATGAAGGATTAACTTCATGCAGTCTTGATCAATCAAGCTGAGGGAGAGCTAAAGAATTCTGTAGACACAAACGGACAGAGAAGCACAGCATCACAGAGCAGAAAGACTTGAGTACAAAAGAATTTTATTGATACATTGATCAGAAATATATTGTAAGTAAATAGATCTAAAAATATGCAATTAAGTTGCATTAGAAACAGGTCATTTTATTTCAGTTTAACCATTGAAGCATTAAGTCTCTTAACAAAGTAGGACTTAATAGTCTTTTGTAATTGAGGTATATCCTAAAAAGATTACCAGAAGGTTGACTCATGATAGTAGCACTGGTCTTACCTAAAGCCTATTGACAGTCTAAGAAGGAGGCTGATTTAAGGATGGTAGTAAGATTTGCACAAAGCCTATTGACAGTCATGAGACTGATTCAAGGATGGTAGCGTAGATTCCAGATACTAAGTGACAACCTATGTATTGAAAATCCTCTAACAAGGTCACACTTAACAGTGTGTTTGTAACCTTTAATAGGGTTGGCTCCTAACAGGGCTAACTTTAGAAGAGTGAAAATTTGGGGTACCGGTCCCAGTGGTTTTTCCCTTAAAAGGGATTGCACGTTAAAATCCTTGTGTCATGTGTATGGTTTATTACTTTAGTGTTTTTACACTTTGCATATGCATTTAAGGATTGACTGGTATACTCTACACATTTACTGAGTATTGGTAAATAGAGTTTACTGCTTATCGGTTATCATGGAGAATAAGGACAGACAAGGTAAACTGACAGACAATTATTTGTTTCAAATATTTCAATGGCATGCATCTTGTTGGGACTTAATAATTAGAGAAGTATTGATTGGTGGATTAAAGTTTAAAAAGGATAAATTTTCTGAGGCCACTGATTCACCCCCCCTCTCAGTTATTACTAACAATTGGTATCAGAGCTTGTGTGCTTAGAAGGAATGTTTCAAGACCTAAGTTAAAGATCACAAGATGAACAGACGATATGTGCCCAAGTTGAACAAGGACAACTTTGCTTCATGGCAAAGCAGGATAAAGCTTCACTTATAAGGTATTGGCAATGATATTACTCAATACTTATAAACTAAATATGTGTTGCCTACAAGACCATTGACAGTGGATCAATTAAGAGTAAAGCATGAACATAACTGCATGGTTATAGAAATTTTAGCCTCACTCTCTGATGCTGAATTGGAGGATGTCAAAGATTGAAAAAATGCAAAAACAATGTGGGACAAGTTGAAACTTGTACATGGAGGTGATGCAACTGTTTTGAGAGTCAAGGCAGAAAGCCTTAGAGAAAAGTTTGATGATTTTAGAATGAAAGAAGGTGAAAACATCACACAGTACAACACAAGAATAAAGGAAGTAGTCAATGCTATACGAGGTGTTGGAAGTACACTTGAAGAGGAGACAGTGGTAAGTAAAATCATAAGAACCTTATTGCCCATATATGCTATTCGAGTCTCTACTATTCAAGAAATGGGAGGAGTAGCAAATAATATAGTCACTCTTGATAGCCTGATTGGTAGACTGATTTCATTTGAGATGAACAACTTTGATAATAGTGTCTTACCAAGCTTAGAGTCTGAATTCAAGTTTTCTATGAGAATAAGCAAAACTAGTCAGAGACATTCATCTAGAAGAGACAGCGAAAGCGAAAGTGAAGAAGAAGATCTAGATGAAATTGAAGCACTCATGGAAAGAAGAATGCTAAGAGGCAAATGTAAATACAAAGGTAAGTTACCACTTGTATGTTTTAATTGTAAAGAGATTGGACACTTTG
>MU224989.1:338834-352998 GCA_018584345.1 Thuja plicata
AAGTTGAAGATGATGCAAGACATTAAATCAGTTAATGGTTTGTATTGTCATTGATGTCAACTTGATATGATCTGTATGGTCATACCAAAGACTTTAGAGAATCAATGGAATAAAGGTTATGCTTTCAGCAATGCACAAAAGTCAAGTATTCACTAAGTGACAGACTACACTGGCGGAGTGCACACCATCGGTAAAGACAGAGATAAAAGTCACAGTGATGCCCGACGAGCAGAAGATAGTGTTGCCCGATGAAGTAGAATCATATGATGCCCGATGAGATAAAAATAGTGTTGCCTGACGACCAAGATCCAATGATACCCAACGGATGGAGATCCTGAAGCTAACTGAAGTGACATCGACGTAACTGGCAGTTGTCACCGGTGACGAACTACAGAATTGACCGACGGAACAGAGAGATCAGAAAATGACAATATCTAGCTGGCAGAGCTAAAGGATAGACTTAATTGGTTATTTTATTTGTTTTATTCAACCACAGTTAAGTAAAGTAATTTGTACAATTGGAAAGAAGATAACTACGAGATAAATCAGGAGTTAAAGCCATAAATCAAATTGGCTGGATTGTTTTTCACGCCAAGAATCAAGAATCAAGAATCAAGAACCTAGAATTAAGGAAATCATGTCTATTTAAGAGACAAGCATAATTCATTCTTGAGTGGTGGTCGATAAGCAATCAGATACACGGTGGAGTGAACTGATAGAAGATGCTGAAGAGAAACTGATGAAGGATTAACTTTATGCAGTCCTGATCAATCAAGCTGAGTGAGAGCTAAAGAATTCTGCAGACACCAACGGACAGAGAATCACAACATCACAGATCAGAAAGAGTTGACTACAAAGGAATTGTATTGATACATTGATCAGAAAGACATTGTAAGTAAATAGATATGAAAATCTACAATTAAGTTGCATTAGAAACAGGTCATTTTATTTCAGTTTAACCATTGAAGCATTAGGTCTCTTAACAGAGTAGGACATAACAGTATTTTGTAATTGAGGTATATCCTAAAAAGATTACCAGAAGGTTGACTCATGATAGTAGCACCGGTCTTACCTAAAGCCTATTGACAATCTAAGAAGGAGGCTGATTCAAGGATGGTAGTAAGATTTGCATAAAGCCTATTGACAGTCATGAGACTGATTCAAGGATGGTAGCGTAGATGCCAGATACTTAGTGACAACCTATGTATTGAAAATCCTCTAATAAGGTCACACTTAATAGTGTATTTGTAACCTTTAACAGGGTTGGCTCCTAACAGAGCTCACTTTAGAAGAGTGAAAATTTGGGGTACCGGTCCCAGTGGTTTTTCCCTTAACAGGGTTTCCACGTTAAAATTCTTGTGTCATGTGTATGGTTTATTACTTTAGTGTTTTCACACTCTGCATATGCATTTATGGATTGACTAGTATACTCTGCACATTTACTGAGTATCGGTAAATAGAGTTTACTACTTATTGGTTATCAAGGAGAATAAGGACAGACAAGGTAAATCGACAGACAGTTATTTGTTTCAAATATTTCAATGGCATGCATCTTGTTGGGACTTAATAATTAGAGAAGTATTTATTGGTGAATTAAAGTTTAAAAAGGATAAATTTTCTGAGGCCACTGATTCAGCACCCCTCTCAGTTATTACTAACAATTGGTATTAGAGCTTGTGTGCTTAGAAGGAAGGTTTCAAGACCTAAGTTAAAGATCACAAGATGAATAGGCGAGATGTGCCCAAGTTGAACAAGGACAACTTTGCTTCATGGAAAAGCAGGATAAAACTTCACTTATCAGGTATTGGCAATGATATTATTCAATACTTAGAAAATGAATATGTGTTGCTTACAGGACCATTGACAATGGATCAATTGAGAGTAAAGCATGAACATAACTGCATGGTTATAGAGCTTTCAGCCTCACTCTCTGATGCTAAATTTGAGGATGTCAAAGATTGCAAAAATGCAAAAACAATGTGGGACAAGTTGAAACTTGTACATGGAGGTGATGCAAATGTTCTGAGAGCCAAGGCAGAAAGCCTTAAAGGAAATTTTGATGATCTCAGAGTGAAAGAAGGTGAAAATAGCACAGAGTACAACACAAGAATAAAGGAAGTAGTCAATGCTATACGAGGTGTTGGAGGTACACTTGAAGAGGAGACAGTGGTACGTAAAATCCTAAGAACCTTATTGCCCATATATGCTATTAGAGTCTCTGCTATTCAAGAAATGAGAGCAGTAGAAAATAATATAGTCACTCTTGATAGCCTGATTGGTAGATTGATTTCATTTGAGATGAACAACTTTGATAATAGTGTCTTACCAAGCTTAGAGTCTACATTCAAGTCTTCTATGAGAATAAGAAAATCTAGTCAGAGACATTCATCTAGAAGAGATAATGAAAGAGAAAGTGAAGAAGAAGATCTAGATGAAATTGAAGCACTCATGGCAAGAAGAATGCTGAGAGGCAAAGGTAAATACAAAGGTAAGTTACCACTTGTATGTTTTAATTGTAAAGAGATTGGACGCTTTGCTGCTAGATGTCCCAAAAGAAAAGATGATAGAAGTGATAATAGATCTTGTGAGAAGAAATCTGACAGAGGTGATAAGAAATATTATAGAGGTTACTGATGATCAGAAAGAAGTGATACCCGAGATTACAAGGACAAAGGCAAGAAGGCTAGCTATCTAGCTGCTTGCAAAGATGAAGATACTGACACTGAACCAGATGATGATATTGAGATAGTGTTTGTAGCGGTGAAGGATGATTCATATGAAGATGAAAGGTATGAAGAAACTGCACTCATATCTAAGATTAGTAAAAATGATATCTGGATTATAGATAGTGGCTGCACTCACCATATGACCAGTGACAAAGAAAAGTTTAATACTTTTGAATAATATAAAGGTGGTACAGTTGAGAGTGCAAATGTAAAGATTGATGAGTTTGCAGAGAAGAATGAGTTGGAAAGCACAAAAGAACTAGAAGACTACAACAAATTTGTATAATGTGAAGAACCCACAACTCTACCTGAGCAACAGTGCATAAATCCAGAACAACAGAATGTTGCAACCGACGGTCAGAATGTTGTTGCTGACAGTCAGGATAATGATCAAGATAATATGCAAGGTAATGAAGATAGAGCTGATATGCAAAGAGTTGTACCTATACTTGCAAGATATGTAAGAAGGAATCATCTAGAGGACCAGATCATAGGAGATAAGAAAGTTAGTACAAGAATAAGAAGTAAGTCTTTAAACTCAAATTGCTTAATTTGTGAGTTTGAACCAAAGTCTATCAATGCTGCACTAGATAATGAAGAATGGATAAGTGCTATGAATGATGAGATTGAACAGATTGAAAAGAACAAGACATGGTCACTTGTGCCAAGACCGGATGAAAAGAATGTCATAGGTACAAAATGAATATTCGGGAAAAAACTGAACAAGAATGGAGAAGTCACAAGGAACAAAGCAAGACTAGTATGCAAGGGGTATGCACAAGAAGAAGGCATAGACTAACAAGAAACCTTTGCACCCATTTCTAGGCTAGAAGGAGTGAGAATTCTACTTGCCTATGCATCGAACAACCAGAAGGGTTTGTGGATCGAGACAAGAGGAATATGGTATGTAAACTTCACAAAGCGTTGTATGGATTAAAACAAGCTCCCAGAGCCTGGTATGAATGACTTCATTCCTATCTAATAAGTATTTTATTCATAAGGACTAGTGAAAAGAGTAATCTTTATTTGAAAGAAGATACAAATGCAAACACTTTGATTGCTGAAATATTTGTTGATGACATCATATTTGGAGGCAATGATATGCTATGCAAATTATTTTCTAATGAAATGAGCAAGGAATTTGAGATGTCTATGTTTGGAGAGATCAAGTTCTTTCTTAGCCTACAGGTCATTCAACAAAGTGAAGGTATTTTCATTACTCAGTCCAAATACATCAAAGAAGTTATGAAAATATTCAAGATGGAAGATTCCAAACTTGTTGAAACACCAATGGCTACTAGATGCAAATTAACAGAAGCAGAAAAGACAACAGAGGTAAATCAAACTCTATACAGATCCACGATAGGAAAACTCATGTATGTTGTACACACTAGACCAAATATTGCACATGTAGTAGGAATTGTTGCTAGATTTTTTGGTAACCCCAGGGAATCACATATAACTACTGTGAAAAGAATACTAAGATATCTGAAGAATACTGAGGAATTTGGCTTATGGTATAAAAGAGAAGGCAAATTTAAACTAAAAGTGTTTACCGATGCTGATTGGGTTAGAAATCTTCATGACTGGAAGAGCACAACTGGAGGAGCATTCTTTATGGGTGACAAACTTGTCACATGGATTAGCAAGAAGCAAGGATGCATCTCTCAGTCCATTGCATAAGTAGAATATGTCGCTGCTGCTGCAAACTGCTGAAACATTGCATGGATCAAACAATTTCTCGAAGGGATGCATATGAAGATCAAAGAACTAGTGATTATTTATTGTGATAACACCAGTGCAATAAATATTTCCAAGAATCCAATCATTCATGCAAAGACTAAACACATTGCCATCGAGTATAATTATTTGAGAGAACAAGTACAAGAAAAAGAAGTGATACTTGAATATGTGCAATCAAAAGAACAATTGGCTGATATCTTCACCAAGCTACTGCCAAAGCATACATTTGAGTACCTCAGGAAAAGACTAGGGGTAAAACCCATGTCTAACAGTCAGTAAAAGGACTGAAGGCTGCATCAACCATATATTATCAGAATATCAATCATGATTGATGCCAGCAGAAGCAGAACTTCAACACTACATCTATATACAGAAAGGTATATATCAGAACCAAGCACAAGAACATATTGATATATTGAAAATGGATGAGGGAAATTCAAGGAATATATTATGGAAAGAAGGAATTAGTTGATAGAATGTCAAATATTTGTAAAATAGTTTTTTGGCATTATTGTCAAAGGGAGAGAATGTTTCCATATTATCATCAGAAATCATTCTTCATCAGATTACTCCAAACAAGGAGAGATCATATCCAAAGGGAGAGTATTTGTATAAAATTTGCAAATACAAGGCAGTAAAATAAAAAATACAGAACAGTCAAAGAGAAAATTGACACCAACAGAGGTCACAACACATCAGAAGAAGAAATAAAGGAAAGCAGCAAGAATCAAATCTAAGCTTAGACAGAGCTTACCAGCGGTCAGACATTTTATCAGTTATCAAAGAAAATTGTTTGGTAATTTGGTGAATCTCAACAATTGTATTTAATATTGTAATAGAAATAATATAGTATGATAATATAGCATGTTGCCATCAATGCCAAAGGGAGAGATTGATGACATGTAACTGATTATATGATTGACTATATTAAGTTGAAGATGATGCAAGACATTAAATCAGTTAATGGTTTGTATTGTCATTGATGTCAACTTGATATGATCTGTATGGTCATACCAAAGACTTTAGAGAATCAATGGAATAAAGGTTATGCTTTCATCAATGCATAAAAGTCAAGTATTCACTAAGTGACAGACTACACCGGCGGAGTGCACACCATTGGTAAAGACAGAGATAAAAGTCACAGTGATGCCCGACGAGCAGAAGATAGTGTTGCTCGACGAAGCAGAATCATATGATGCCCGATGAGCTAAAAATTGTGTTTCCCGACAAACAAGATCCAATGATGCCCGACAGAAGGAGATCCCAAAGCTAACTAAAGCGACACTGATAGAACTGGCAGTTGTCACCGGCAACGAACTACAAAATTGACCGACGAAACAGAGAGATCAGAAAATGAAAAAATATCTAGCTGGCAGAGCTAAATGATAGACTTAGCGAGTTGTTTTATTTATTTTATTCAAGCACAGTTAAGTAAAGTGATTTGTATAGTTGGCAAGAAGATAACTACGAGATAAATCAGGAGTTAAAGCCATAAATCAAACTGGCTGGATTGTTTTTTACGCCAAGAATCAAGAATCAAGAATCAAGAACCTTGAATTAAGGAAATCATGTCAAATTAAGAGATAAGCATAATTCATTCTCGAGTGGTGGTCAATAAGAAATCAGATACACAGGGGAGTGAACTGATAGAAGATGCTGAAGAGAAACTGATGAAGGATTAACTTCATGCAGTCCTAATCAATCAAGCTGAGGGATAGCTAAAGAATTCTACAGACACTGACGGACAGAGAAGCACAACATCACAGAGAAGAAAGAGTTGAGTACAAAGGAATTGTATTGATACATTGATTAGAAAGATATTGTAAGTAAATAGATCTAAAAATCTGCAATTAAGTTGCATTAGAAACAGGTCATTTTGTTTTAGTTTAACCATTGAAGCATTAATTCTCTTAATAGAGTAGGACTTAACAATCTTTTGTAATTGAGGCATATCCTAAATAGATTACCAGAAGGTTGACTCATGATAGTAGCACCGGTCTTACCTAAAGCCTATTGACAGTCTAAGAAGGAGGCTAATTTAAGGATGGTAGTAAGATTTGCATAAAGCCTATTGATAGTCATGAGACTTATTTAAGGATGGTAGTGTAGATGCTATATACTTAGTGACAACCTATGTATTGAAAATCCTCTAACAAGGTCGCACTTAATAGTGTGTTTGTAACCTTTAACATGGTTGGCTTCTAAGAGGGCTCACTTCAGAAGAGTGAAAAATTGGGGTACTGGTCCCAGTGGTTTTTCCCTTAACAGGGTTTCCATGTTAAAATCCTTCTGTCATGTGTATGGTTTATTACTTTAGTGTTTTTACACTTTGCATATGCATTTAAGGATTGACTGGTATACTCTACACATTTACTAAGTATCGGTAAATAGAGTTTACTGCTTATCGAATATCAAGGAGAATAAGGACAAACAAGGTAAACCAACGGAAAGTGATTTGTTTCAAATATTTCAATGGCATGCATCTTGTTGGGACTTAATAATGAGAGAAGTATTGATTGGTGGATTAAAGTTTAAAAAGGATAAATTTTCTGAGGCCATTGATTCACCCCCCTCTCTTAGTTATTACTAAAAACCAATTGGAATACTTGTGGGATCTTACAAAAATCCTAAATCTAAGGATTTAGACTTCCATTCCACCCTTGGCCCGAGTTGTGCCTCAAAAACTCAATTCTAGATAGTCACATCTAGATGCCTGTCCAGAGGTTTCAATCATTTCTCTCTCCATCGAGTGACTCTTGATTTAAGACCTTAAAAGTATTAAATTAAATCCTCCCCCCTTTCTCTTCGCAAAAGCTTAGAACTTTCCCATGGTGGAGTCTCTAGGAAAGAGGAAATTTGTATCGAAACCCTAGTTAGGGCCTTCCTTAGACCAGTGGGCAATCAAAAATGTATATCTTTCGATCCCCTACACTTCAAGTCTTCAAACCAACTAGAAAATTCAACTAAGACACTGTTTCAACTTTTTCAATCCTTTAATGGTGCATTGGGATCCGTAAACATTCGTACAACTCTGAAATACAATTAAAAATACAGAAAACAGTTTGATTTTTATTGATTTCAATGCAAAAAATTTACAAATCATCCACACAAACTATGGAGAAATGTTTTTCCACCATTACATATCAATCCCAAGTGGTTCCAACTGATAAAAGTGGTTGTGAATGTTGGGATTCAAAAGTGTTAACTTTTTGCCAAAAGTTGCATTATGCAATGTTATTGACAACTTTTGACAATTTTTTGCAAAAGTTGTCAATTATAACTAAAATTGTAAAGTTTGGTGTTTTTACTCCATAGGGGATCCTAGAATTCCTAAAATGAGATTCCTACCCTTCCTTAGGTCCCCTAGACTATTCTATTCTTATCTACCCAAAATTGTCCAATTTGACTAAGGTGGACAACTAAGTTTATAACATCACTTAGTGTCCCCTTGTCTTACATTTTATGAGTTATTGACAACATTGGATCTAAGATCCAATTACAACCCTAACGCTTCTTTTTTGGATCCACTAATGTTCTTTCAATGGATGAAATTGAGGGTGCTCTTGCACGATATTCCTAGGGTTCATTGATCTCAAGTCCTCTTGAGATGAGGTCTTCTAAATTGGAGCCATGCTTCTGAATTTCTTGCTCATCCGTCCATATAGATTCCTCCTCTGGACTATCTTTCCATTTCACCAAATATTTCTTGTAAACATTCTTTCTTGTTTGTTTGATGATCTTGGTGTCCAAAATCTTCTCAAGCCTCTTTGGTACATGAGAGGGTATACCTGCAACATCCTCTTAAAGTTCTTCCACTTGTACTTTAGAACCTGCATTTACATGAACTTTATATGGGGTGACATCACAAACATTGAAAATAGGGGAGATGCCAAGGTGTGAGGGTAGTTCAATCTCATATGCATTCAACCCATGCTTCTTCAATACTAGACAAGGTCCTACTTTTTTCATGAATAGTTTAGTGTGTTTTCCCTTAGGTAATATTTCCTTCTTCAGATATGCCCACACCAAGTCTCCAACCTGCAACTGAACATCTCTCCTATGCTTGTCTTTTGCTTGCTTATACTTGTCTGCACTCTTCTCAAGTGCCAATCTTATTGAGTCATGAATTTCTTTCATACTCTCTGCAAATTCTTCTCCATGAGCACTGAATGGAGTGTTTTGTGGTAATTCTTTGAGTTCCAAGATGTCTCTTGGACTTTTCCCATACACAATTTGAAAGGGACTCTTCCCTATGCTCTTTTTGACTGAATCATTGAAAGAAAACTCTGCTTAGGGTAGGACTGCATCCCAATTTTCTCCATATTGTTTTGTCAAACACCTCAGAAAATTTCCAAGTGATTTGTTTGCCACTTCTATCTTCCCATCTATTTGTGGATGGTAGGAAGAACTAAAGCTTAGATTAGTCCCTAACCTCTTCCATAAGGTCCTCAAAAAGTGACCAATAAACTTCACATCTCTATCATAGAGAATGGTTTGAGGTAAGCCATGAATCCTCACAATTTCTTTGAAGAAAAAACTTGTAATTGCTGATGCATCATTAGTACTTTTACAAGGGATAATGTGGGACATTTTACAAAACCTGTCCACTAAAACATAAATACTATCATACCCCTTTTGTGTCCTAGCCAATCCCATCACAAAGTCCATGCTACAACTCTCCCATGGTCTTGTAGGAATAGGTAGAGGCTGGTATATTCCTGCATTTGTGGATGTACCCTTGGCTCTTTGACAGATTGTACATGTCTCCACAATATTCCTTACTTCAGTCTTAAGTTCAGGCCAATAATAAAACCTTCTCACCTATTCTAATATCTTGTCCAAACCAAAATATCCTCCCATGCTGCCTACATGTTTTTCTCTAATGATGTTCTCCCTCATTGAACATTTAGGAATGCATAACTGATGTCCCTTGAAAAAGAGTCCATTTTGAATCAAATAGTCTGCGTAATCTACATAGTAAGCCTCCAAAAAGTTAGAACACACCTTATAAATATCCCTGAAATCATCATCATTCTTATACATGTCCTTCAATGAATCAATACCTACACTTTGGAGTTGGATTTGTTGCACAACTAAAGTTCTCCTACTCAATGCATCTACCACCTTATTGGCAACCCCTTTCTTGTGTTTGATTGAAAAAGTGTAGGCTTGTATTGATTCCACCCACTTCATGTGTTTTTGGCTTAGTTTCTCTTGATTGTTTAAGAAACTTAATGCTTGGTTGTCTGTGAAGACGACAAATTATTTTGGAAGGAGGTAGTGCCTCCATTTCTTCAATGACTGGACTAAGGTATATAGTTCCAAGTCATAAGAGGAGTATTTCCTCTTTTCTTCATTCAGTTTCTCACTGAAAAAGGCTATAGGCCTCCCTTCTTGGCTCAAGATAGCCCCTATAGCCAGGTTAGAAGCATCACATTCAATAGTAAATATTTTTTGAAAATCAGGAAACACTAAGATAGGTTTCTCCATTACCTTTTTCTTTAGCATTTGGAAGGCTTCTTTTGCATCTTTGTTCCACACAAACCTGCACTTCTGTCTACCCTTAATGGTTTCAAGGATAGGAGCACACAACTGACTAAAAGTCCTTATGAATTTTCTGTAAAAAGATGTAAGTCCATGAAAGCTTCTGACTTCTATCATTGTCCCAGGAGAATGCTGTAACACCCCAAAATTGGCACCTTACAATTCTAATAAATTTTGGTGCATTTTCTCATCATCGAAGTCCTATTGTACTAAGCAAATTCTCCTTCCTAATTGTCTTTAATTGACTTAGTCTCAAATGCAAAAAACCTGAATTTGCATAAATCTTTCATCATATTTAATTCCTAAATTTTCAAGATTTATTAGCTAAAAATCCCTATGATTAATTAATTAAATTCTAAAGTCCTAAGTTCTTTTAAATTAAATTAATTCCACCCCCTTTAGCTAATATACATCAAAATGAATTAAATAATTATTTGGTTATTTGAATGGATTATCCTCACTTGAAATTCAATAATTCAACATGAAAAGCCACCCATGTGGCAATAATTCATTTACTTAATTAAATAATTCCTTCAATTTTGTCTCACCTTCCTCCATGGAGATGAAGAGTCAACCATTTCTTTCCAAGAAACTCTTCATCCTCTCTTACGGCTCTTCTATATTATGGACCTTCTTTCCTTCATTTGGGAGAGCAATTTTAGAGTACCAAAACTATGGTGAAATATTGTCTCTCTATGATGTTTTCAATCTTTTATTGCATATTAGTATAATTTCATTTAGTTTAATGGCATCTCCATCTTAATTTAGTTTACTTATGTATCAAATAACTTAATTCTATTTTTTTTTCAAGCTTCTTAGATTAAAATATGCATTTCCATTCTTAGATTATAATTGCATCTCTCATATAGAATAATTTCATTTCAGTTTTGAATGCTTTCAAATCCTCCATTTTAGAAATGGTCTATGGTTGTTGGCTCTCGTTATGAGAGTAATTAAACACCCCAACTAAATAGGAGGCAATGGGTCGATTCAATCGATATTGTGGAATGGAAAATTCATGTTCATCTTTGCAATTTGATGATTGAGCAATGACTATGTTGTGTTGTGCCTAACTTAGAGGTCAACATTCAGACACATACATTTTGGCACGCAACATGGGGCCAAATATTCAATCCCTAGCCTCATATTATATATTTACTGTCAATTCTATTTTATTTTATTTTTACATTCACTTTGAGTCAAATCTGATTCCACCATTGCATCCAGAATGTCATTTTGGTTTAAAACGACTACAAATATGCCTATACTTGCCCAAAAATTGAATCTGTGGCATCAAACATTTTTTTGTACGGCTCTGTAGTGAACTTTCATGCAAAATTTCCCACATATCCGCGCGACATTGTGCTTTCATTAGAAATTCCTCGTGTAGAGCCTTGTACTTCCTTTTGTGGAGCCTTTGTACTTCCTTGCGTGAAGCCTTGTACTTCCTCACGCGAAGCCTTGTACTTTCTCGCGTGAGACTTGGTGCCAGTCTTTGCAATTTTAGAGTTTTTGCAATTACTGTTACTATTTTTTTCTGATTATTTTGACATGCTGCTATTTTTATTTCTTTGATTTCTTTGACAGCATAATAGTGGGCTGCAGGTTGCTTAATGAAGACATAAACTTGCTAACGGTTTGCTTGCAGGACGGTTGTCAAACATCATTTTAAAATGTTATGCTTGTTTATTGCTTTTATCACATAGTATAACTAGGGCCTTGTTAAAATTTCTTGGAAATATTGATAGAAAAATAAGGGAATAGGCTCTTCATTACATGGAAGTGATGCCCATGGATGAATCTAAGACCCAAACGTTGCTAACATGATGGAAACCTAGGGAAGCAAGGAAAGTTAACAAACCTTTAGCACGTTCACTTGTCAGGGGATTATGCTCTTCTCTCTTTGAGAGAATCAGAAACCCAAAAGCTTGTGAATTGGTTGGAGGATAATTATCTCGGTGATGAATATGTCTTGCATGATTGAAGTGTTTTCTAGTTTGAAATTCTAAGAACTATATAAACGTATCCTCTCCCCTCACCTTTATGGATCTTGGGTGTAAGAGAAATTCATATGATTCTCCTAGAGTGGCTACCTCACGAGTGCTTTAATAGAGCCAGTGAGAGTGGATTTCCCAACTGGTAACAGGCTAAAGCCAAGCCCTTCCGAATCGGTATATACAAAATTCCATTGTGATTAATCTCATAATGGACATGTGTGAATTCATTGTGGCAACCAAAATCTCCTCTAGTACCCTATTGGTGTGTTAAATTCCCTATATTGTTGAGGTGAAAACCTAGCTTTGAAAGGATTGGGAGAGCCCCCTTTATTGGGAAAATGACTTGATCACAACCACCTGAACGGATGCCCTTACTACAAAATGTGTTCTAGTATCCAAAAAACCCTTTATCTATTGGTGTGGAAGGTCAGAGACCGACTAAGATGCCCCACACTTTTACGGCTCTTAGTAGAGACAAGAACCCTTTGGGAAGAAATTCCTTTGAGGTTCGAAGCTTGGTGTGCCTGAGAAGTGAGTGCACATGTAAGGATGAGCCCGTGCCTCCAAGCTTCTAAGTTGTCCACTATGAGTAAGCATAGCTGAACTTCGGTTCAAGTGGGGATTCAACAGATACTACCCTAGCTATCCTAGGATTGTGATGTGTCTGTTAAGGTACTACAAATATTCTGCTTGATGTGTCTTGTGTGGGTGAAGCATGAAAACAAACAAACATCTCAAACATTCAAATCAAACATCAAAATGACCAACGATTCCAAATCTGCACTTCTAGGTGTTGACTATCAAAATCTTGTCCAAGCTTCTGCACCTGCTATCAAAAATCTGCAATCTATCAACTTGCTTTCCAAATTGCTATTCTGCTATGAAGGTTCTGTCCAAATTTTCACAAAATCTATGTTCTCATCAACATCGCTGCTAGTCTTTCTTTTACTGCAATCTGTTGACAGTCTGAATTGTCACTGTTTCAAAATCTAACTTTGTTATGCTATTCCAAGTGACCCATTATCTATTTCAACCTTATCATCTTTGTCTACACTGTCCTTATCCTGAGTTGCGAAAGCAGGTTCCTCAATCTTGACTCAAGATTAGAGTCATTGCTATCTCTGTCTCAGTTGGACATTATCTCCTTTGTCCTTTAGTCTTGGACATAGTCAGCACTTTAGATATCACTTCAACACCTGTCATTCAAGAAATTTGATTCATTTTACCTCCTCTTCAATCTTCTTAGCAAGCGCATCAAGACAATCTTACAATGTCTAAAAGAAAAGAAGAGATTCTTAGGGAAACTTTATTAAAACAACTTCAAACTTTGGAATCTGAGCTCCAACGATTAAAGAGGAAAAATGATACTTCATCTGATGAGTCCTCATTAAGATCAAACTATCCTTTGTTATTCAATCATGATTCTTATATCTCCAAACTTCCTTCCAACATGGATTAATCTTGGTATGACAATCCTATCTTTGATCAAGAACAATTTTATGACAATCCCAACTTTGCTCAAGATGACAATCCCAATCCTATCTTGTCATCCACTTACCATATCTCCTATCAAGATCAACAAAGAAATGCATCTTTGAAAGCTCCCTATCAACCCCTCCATATGAACCAGTCATATCGAGCCTATTCATCCACAATTCCTTAGTCTTTTGGAAGCAATCTAGATTTGCAACGAAAAAATCAGAAATACAAGAATCCACTTACATATGAAGATCACTATGTCCCATCTAATCAACATGTGACTACAAATAAAAAGGAAATATTCAAGAGACCACATAGGTCCACCGAGAAAAGAACCAAATCAAAGAAAATATGGGTTCCTAAATCCATTATGGAAAAATTACGTTCTAAATCATATGATACAAATGGAAAATCAAAAGCTATGTGGATTCCCAAGTCTCTTCTAAAGGACTTGGCTACAAAAATAAAAGAAAAAGTTATGTGGATTCCCAAGTCTCTCTTAAAAGACTTGCACAAAAGGCAAAGTCAGAGTTGACATCCAAGCTTCTAAAGGCTTCCACTTCATCTTCTTTCACACATTGTCCATCTTCCAACTCTATTTTGGGTCCTCATGTCCCAAAATCCATTACCTTGAATACTTCCTCCATCTTGGGTCCTTATGTACCAAGATCCCTA
>MU224989.1:369525-394319 GCA_018584345.1 Thuja plicata
AACACTGGTCTATTTTTGTTCAGTGAGATGACTATCATCTTTTAAATCAAAATCTTTACTTTCAGTTTCGGTCTGTTTCAGTAAAAGTTACAGTGAACATTTCCTGTAATTCCACCAAAAGCAAGGTAGAATAATTTAGTGATTTCATTATTCAAAGATGTTTAGGGGTATTCCCACCCGAGTTTGTGGAACTCAAAGTGCAGAAGGTTTCAAAACCTTGTTTCTGTTATTCTATTCTATGCTGAGTCAGTGTTAGGGATTAATAGAGTTAACCCTCAGAGGGTATTTTCATATCAGCAAGAAAAGGGAACAACAGGCCCAAGATCCATACGGACATAAGGAGGTATGTGGAGAATTGTACAATCTTCCAAAGAGCTAAAGGAACATCCTCCAATGCTGGTTTGTACCAACCTTTTATAATTCCCAATAGACCTTGGGAATGTGAGTATGGATTTTATAGTTGTCTTGCCTAAGACTAAGACTGGTTATGAAAATATATATTGTTGTTGATAGATTTAGCAAGATGAGTCATTTCATTCCCTACAAAGTGACTCATGATGCCAGACACATAACACATATATTTTTTAGAGAAGTGATTAGAATCCATGGAATCATAATTAGTGCAGTGTCAGACAGAGACACCAAGTTCATGGGACATTTTTGGAAAACTTTGTGGAAGAGGTTAGGAACTAATTTGTCCTTTGGATCTGCTTACCATCCACAAACTGATGGGAAGAATAAGGTTGTAAATAGGACACTTGGGAACCTCTTAAGGTGTTTGACCAAAGAATATTGACATTATTGGGATCAAGTTCTCCAACAAGCTGAATTTTCCTACAATGATACAAAACATAGAACCACAGGGAAGAGTCCTTTTGAAGTATTATATGGAATGCATCCTAGGGGTGTTTATGAGTTGAGAGATCTCAAAGATGTGGACATGTAGAAGAATTTGCATAATCCATGAAGGAAGTGCATGAGAAAGTGAACAAGACTCTGATGGAGAATACCTTGAAGATGAAAGAAAAAGTTGACATTAGGTGAAAAGATGTACAATTTGCAGTAGGATATTGGGTCATTGTCCATTTGAATAAGGCCAGACTTTAGAATGGAGTACCAAACAAGTTACAAATGAGAAGGATTGGTCCTTATGATATCATAGATAAGTATGGGAACAATTCCTACAAGGTATATTTTGCTAGGGATGTAGCACTATCTCCTGTGTTCAACATAGCAGATTTGGTACAGTATAAAGGTTCCAATCCTAAAGAATGTGAAAAGATTTATGATGTGGAGGAAATGATAAATGATTTAACATTGCCTTCCACATCCAAGCCTACAAAAGAGAAAGTCTTGGGTACAAGGATTGCCAAGAAGACCAGAAATAAGACCTACATGGAGTACCTGATCAAATGGACCAATATGCCAGAAGAAGAGGCTACTTGGGTACGTGAAGGTGACTTGAAGAAGCTAGGAATTGATTTTTCAATCCTGTCTACTGAGGTAACTTGAGTTCTTCTCATATGGGGATAATGGTGCAGGAGCACCTAGGGGTTAGGTTGGATCCACCCTTAGATTTTGGTTTGGAAGGCCTTATTAAGGTCATGTACACAAATAAGATTTTCTAGGAATGGTATAGTTGAGTTTTTCAATGTTGTGGTCAATTGTGTCGAATGACCCTATTGATGTGTTGTAAGCCAAATATGGAAAAATGTGTGAAATGGAACCTAGAGTGCAAAAATGATTTAAATAAGATGTATTTAGGTTTAGCAATGTCTTAGAGGTCTTTTGGAACCCATACATTGGGTCAATGCAATGTAAGAGGAGACATGCAAAAAGTTGTAAAAAGTTGTCGAGCAACTTTTGCAACTTTGAAAAGTTGCTCAACAATATTTTGAGAAAAGTTGCAAGATGCCCTAAAGTAGTTAGGGGATAGGATAGATAGTTGAAACAGGTCAAGGGGACCTATTTAAGCAATTTTTTAACATTGTAATGGGGTTGGTTGGACTTTGGCACAATTTCCAAGCAGAAGCAATAAACAGTTTTCTGTGTTTAACTGAATTTCGTGTTATTGCGTGGTGTTTGGTTCAAATGGATTGAATCTCTCAATCTCTCATTGTAGTTAGGAAATTTTTAGTGTTTTATGATGTTTTGAGTAAATTTTTTTTTTTTTTTGCACTTGTAATTAATTCTGTCCCTAATTTTGCGTCTTTGGACCAGACATGGTTTGTATATATAAAATGAATCTATTGTGAAGTTCCCACCGTGGCATGTACTTTCCCTTGGGGGAATGAAAATGGAGTCTCTGTACATAGTTTTTCTTTTTATTAGGGATATTTAATTTGCAATTATGATTTTTAATCTCTTTCCCTAGGCGAGCTCCTCCATAGTCTGACTAGGAAAGCAAGAGAAACAAAGTGTTCAAACTTGCAGGAGTGGATTGAATAGTTAAATCCAATGCTTTGGTGTTCCTAATAAGACCTTTAAATAGTTTTGGTTACGAGATGGAGGTTTCTTGAACCCAACTGAATGGATTTATAATGAAAAATTCAAAGACTGGTTCATTTCCTTGCAATTTGGCCCAGTTAGGGTTTGATTGTTTACGGATGACCTAAGGTACCAAGACCAAAAAATATTGTGTATTTCCAAAAAAATCATTCTTATCCCCAACTTTTTTAGGGGTTTGTGTGATATTTTTGTGGAAGAAGTCCAAAATACAACATAGGGCTAATAGAGACCTAATAGGCTAGTAACCCTTAAAGATATGAAGTGTTTACAGCGATGGAAGATGAAAAGAGACACAATGAAGTGGATGGATTTGTGGATGAAAATGTGTTTTGGATATTCCCTAAACTCCTACAAGGTATGTGACAAAGGGCTAGTAAGGTGGTGATTGATCATACTCTAGTGAGTTCAATTTGGAAAGAATAGTAGATAAGCACTTAGAATTGATAGAAGGGTTCAAGAGAGGATAGGAGTTGAAACCTCCTAAGGTAGTAGGGGTTCTAAGAGAGAAAGAAATCCTAACATGTCCTTAAGGAAATTGAGTATAAATAGGCTTAGTTCTAAGGAGAAAGATCCTCCCTATCACCAACCTTATTGTAATCTCCAGTGATTTATCCTTGTATATAAGTACAATTTGTGCTTTGGAAAAAATATTGAGTGTAAGCGAGAGTGAGTAATGGGAGAACCATTGAAGATATATTTGTAGAGTTTCAGAAGAGTAGATTTTAGTTAATGAGGTTTCTATTTTTGTGATAGTGCAGAGAAGAAAAGGAAGTAACAATGTGTTGTTGAGGTTGTTGGTGTTGTATAGATCAGCTACATTATCAAGAGAATTTCTCTTTATCTATTGTAAAGAGTTGTATGTACCTTTTCCCTAAAAAAGTGAGTCTTGGGTGTAAAATTTCTTTGTAGAATCTTGCTACATTGGTAGTGAGAATCTATTTGCAAGTCTGGAGTAGTGAAACTCGTATATGTATTTAGTGTTGTATTGGCAACGAGCCTCTAGTTGAAAATCCTGAGCACTGAGATCCTATCATCTTTGTAATCAGACTATATACATCAATAAAATATCTTTGTGGGATAGTTCTCACCATGGTTTTTCCTAGTTTGGGTTTTCCAGGTATAAAATCTTGGTGTTCATGTGTTTATGGTTTTGTTCATTATTTGCTTAATGTTTTATGTGGTGAATATTGAAGTTAGTTGTTTACTCAAGTGTGATTTTGGTTTATGCTAATTCACCCCCTCTTGGAATCTAGATTGTATTCAACAATTGGTATCAGAGCTACAAGGTTCCTCTTGAAGAAGCTTAAATTCTTGAGGTAGATCTAGGATGACGCATAACTTACACTTTGGGGCTCTAGTATTTGATGACTCTAATTTTCCTTATTAGAAGGACAAGATGGAAGCATATATGGAAAAAATGAAGAATGGTATTTGGGAAGTTATTCAAACTGGCTTCTATCCTCCTTTTGGAAGACCTTTGACTATTGATGAAGAAAGACAAAAGGAAGCTAATGTAAAATCAAGAGAAATTCTTTTCAGTAGTTTATGTGACACAACATTTGGGAAAGTGAATGGTTTAAAAAGTGCTAAAGAGATATGGGATAAGTTGGTCTTGGTATATGAAGGAGATTTAAAGAAAAAATAAGCAAGACTAATGAATCTCAAATATAAGTATGAGGTCTTAAGAAAGGAAGAAGTTGAGAGTGTTGAAAGCTACATATACATAGTCATAGATGTTGCTAATAGAATCAGAGCTGGTGGTGGACATATAGAAGATATAGATGTTATAATTAATATCTTATTAACCCTATCAAAGGATTTCATACCAATGAAATGTTTAATAAGGGAGATAAATGACATAAGTTAGTATTCAATTGATAAACTTATTGGTTCACTTTCTGTATTTGAGATTGCAAAAGTTGAAAGGGAAAAGAGAGATATTGTATTCTAAGATATTGAAGAAGCTAAAACTGAGACATGCAAGATGTTGGAAGAAGATAAAGTATATCTTTCAATAACATTCAAGTGAGGTGTTAAGACTGTAAAATTTTGGCTAGGTCATTGCTAAAATTTCCTCTAATTTTTGCATTTTTCCTCTATTTTTTTTGGCCCTGTTATTTTCTCATCTGTCGAGAAAATGGAAGTCATCTGTGTCAAGTTGAAAAGTGTGTTGAGTCTGAGCTATTTTTACCCTTTAGGTCATGGAAAATCATTGTTGAAGTCAATGAAGGTCAAAATGTTCACATTTGCAAAATTGGAGGTCAGGCAACGTCTGCACACGACAACCGTTTATAAAAGGGGATTTATCACACATTTTCAATGCTAGGGAATAAATTGTTATTTTTATATGTGCATGCACATATATCAAGTTCCAATAAGGCAAGTACCTTTTTTTCCAAGGTCTCACACGTGGCTATGGACATGTCAATGGTAGTTGGAGAAGATTTGTAGTCCTAAGTGACACATGGAGGAGATGAAACAGGGTGGTACTTGTCACAATTTTGTAGGGGTTAGAAAATTAGCCCATGAATTGGTGAAAATCACAAGATCCCAGCTATAAAAGGACATAATAGGAAATGCCAACGAGTGTGCGACTAACTGCTAGTGGTCAGGGTCGTGAGATTGCAACAGTTAGTGGATGATCTGTGAAAGGACCGCGAGCTTGTGAGATGATGCCACATAGATATGCTGATGAAGAGTATCAATGGTAGTCATGAGCTCATTGAGTTAGAAGGAATATGCTCCCAGGGTGTGCGAGCTTGCAATTAGCTACCATGTGTCTTGGGAATGTGATTGCAAGTGGGACTAGATATTGTCGGATGTCTTTGTGCAGCGAGCAGGCCTTGTGCCGAGTTCTTCAATGATGGTTGGTGGATATCCGTCAAGCAGTTTGTGCTACAAACGAGCCCATTTTTAGGTTGTTTGAGGGATATATTTTACTTGATGTGATTAGTTGGTGGGTCCTAGTAGTGCGAATAGCTTTTGGCCTCAGACAGTAGTTTTTTTCTTGTTCGATGGTATTTTTGTTCGATATCATCTCTCAGGTGTTCTTAAAGGATGATCAATGACTGCATTTTAAGCTTGTTGGGAAAATGCAATCTGGGCCATTAATAGTGTTTTCACGTTGTGGGTGACCATTGTGGCAGGTGAGATTTGATTTTTTTGAACCATTTTGTGTGCTTTCTTGGCTGAGGCATGTGTTTCAATTTGCAGGGAGTGGCTCGATGTTTTTTGTCCTTAGCTCAAGATCAGTGTGGCCGAAGATGGATTAGGGTGCATTAATGTTGTGAGGTGATAGCTTGGGTTTCTGTTTAGATTTTTAGATCTTTTATAACATTTAGTCGACTCCTTGTCTTTTCTGTCATAATTTTGGCTTGTTTCCTGAGCTTTGGTGTTTGTGCATTAGGGTTTCTTTTTTACCTAAGGAAATGCAAATCTTGTGGCATCATATCTTGGGTTTTTGAGGTCATTTGGAGGGGTTGAGAAATTTTTTCAAGTTTCAAGTAGGCTTGTTTAGATTTTCCAGTCAAAGGTTTTAGCTAGTGTAGTAAGGTCTTATATAATAGTGACGGAGCAAATATATGATCTAGTGTTGATGTTTTAGTTTTGTTGAGAAATTGTTTTTAGTAAAAGAATTATTGTATGAATATGATGGTTCTAAAGATAAATGAAGTATCATTCTGATTGATGCTCTCCTTTGTATTAATCCTATGAGTTGTGAGTTTAACAAATTCTGAGTTTCTTATTCATATTCACTGCATATTGTTTATGTGTATGACTTAGTTCTAAGCTTTGATCAAGGATCAATTAAAATGTTAAACAATAACTCATGACTTCATATGGTGGGCATAAGGATCATTATAAGAAGTTCAGCTTTGGATTAAATTGAAGTGTATTATTGTAAGGCAATAATAATCTGAGTCTTTAATCATTCGCAGTTTGTGTCTTCATACAAGAAATGGTAGATTGAATCTATTTCTCAATAGATAAGACACTAGTCTAGGAATTATTGAAACAAGTATCTTATTGGTTTAATATATCTCGTTATCTCCATCTTTTGATTTATTTTCTTTTTATTATCAGTTTAGCTATGGTTATTTTTATCTCATGCTCCAGGCAAGGTTGATGTTCAATGGATAATTATCCATTATCTAGTATCTCCCGGTTGTGTTGAGCCTTAAATGAGATTTCTGCATGTTTTGATGCCAATAAAGGTTTTAGTGAGTATTCAAAGGCACTAAAGGGAGTCCTCGCCTTGGTTTTGCAGAACCTAAAGTGTAGAGGGATAATTTAGTGTCCCTGTTAGTTGGTCCATTCCTCTTAAGACTTTGAACATTGGAGTTGGCTTCTCTACAGAATGTATTGAAGAGTGTACTGGTAGTTTTGTAAGTGTAAAATATTTTTAGGAACTAACATGAGGCATCCTTAGATACAAAGTTAAGTTACCTTTTCAGTGCTTTAATTATGGAAGGATATGACATTTTTCTAATGATTGTAATTATATAGAATATCATAGTGAATTAGAAGATGATGATAAAAAATGCAATCAAATTTAAGGTGATTTCAAGAAAAAATAAATTTCAAAGGCATGGATAAAAATATCTTATGTTCCATAAAGGAATACTTATATGAAGATGATGATACTAATGAAACAATTGAGCAATCTCCATTCCTAGATATTTCACAAAAGGAGATGATTGCATTGCATGGTGAAGTTGTTGTAGGTACATAAATTATAGATTTTGGATGTTCAAATCATATGACAGGATACAAAAGAAGATTTATAAAGTTTGAAGAATATGGTGTTGGAGAAATCACATTTGCAGGAGAAGAAAGTGCACAAATCAAAGGTGTTGGAACCATTTTAATTGATGGTAAGAATATAATAATGATGTTTATTATGTTTAAGGTTTTCAACACAATTTGACATGTGTTAGTCACATGTGTAAGAAAGGTTATGAAGTTATGTTAAAAAGTGATGGTCGTGTTATAAAAAAGTAACAGTTTGGTAAAAGGGTTGCTAAAAGTTTTAGGAATGTTGGGAATATCTATTATATTGAAGAAAAATGTGAGACTCTATGTTTTCTAACAAAATGCAATGAAAGATGGAGAGATGAAGTTGAGATAGAACTGACTACAAAATTATGTATCATGAATTAGAGAAATACAACCAAATCATTAAAGGAGAAATTTTTGAGGCTAAGAATCATATTGAAGATATTCATGCAAGAAGTGACAAGATTGATGAACAGAGGGAAAGACAAAATCCTAAAGGTGACATGACAGGAGTTGGATTTGATAAAGTTGAATGTTCTAAATATCAAGAAAGGAAATTTGAAGAAAAGACAGATGAAGAAGGACATACAAAAGAAGAACCTAGAGAGAAGATCAAACCTTTCAGAGGTAGATTCTTTGGATGCAAAAACATTGGTCACATGAAGAGGGATTGTAGAGGTAAATCTCCTTACAAGCCCTTTTCTGGTTATTTCTTCAATTTCTATGAATATGGACACAAGAAGATATAATGTAGAAAACCTGATCAATCCCACATAAAACAAGACTACATTAGAGAAGAAATAATAGATAAGATTACATGTTACAAGTAAAAAAAATTTGGACACATCAAAAGGAACTGTAGGTTATAGGTTAATTAGAACACATCATCTCCTACATGTTATAAATGTAACAATCAAGGACATATAGCAAAGTTTTGCAAGTATAATGGAGATGCAAGTAACATAAGACCATCAACTATTGTTGTAAGGAAAAATGTTGGTGATGTTGGAAAAAGTATGGCAAAATACATGGAAGAGTTTGACAGTCAATTTGTGAAGGAGAGTGGTAAATTTTGGAAAGTGAAGGAGAAGAGTGAGCCTAAGGTTCAGGGAGATTCAGTAGATGCTACTGAACCCTCACCTAGTGTTGCTACATCAACCTAGATGGACAAGAATGACCTTAGGGGGAGCCTTGGAGAAGTATAAAAAAACATATCCAACCCCTGTTTATGTGGAATAAGCTTCTATGAGCTTATGGAGAGTATATATTATTTGTTTGAAATGCCTACCTGAGATCACATAGTTATACACATTGTATCTTGTGATCGCTAGATTGATGGTCGACTGGATTATTTGTAGGCTTATGAGTTCATTGGGAAATGTGTTGATCTGTGCATAGAGAAGTATAAATGAATTTACTTAGACATTTCTATTCAGTATTTGAGCAGAGTTGAAGGAGACTAGAGGAACAAGCAAAGAAGCTAGGGCATTTTTGTGATTTCTGAATGTGCATACCTTGATTCATCAAGGAAAAGGTATTCTGATCACTTGCAAGATTTTTATTACTATGGATACTCTATTGATTTTAGATGCTAATGAACGACTGAGGTACTAATTAAAGAAACATCCTTACAAGTCTATTGAATATGATCGCAAAGGCGCATTTTTGCAAACACCCTATAATGTGCTTCATGTGGAAGATATTAGGGCATACATTCACTACTAATATGAGTCACTAGGAGACTTTTAAATGTTCAAAGAGATGAAAGGAATGATCAAGGAGGATGAGAAATGGAAGGATGAGTTTTCTTATTTAGAAAACCTTAGTATTATGCGAATGGCAGAACTCTATGTGTTTGACGAAGAAGAACTGATCAAGATTGTTCTTAGTAGAGTTCATGATTAGTTTTTATGGATAGGTGAGCAGCCTGTTAAGATTAACAATGAGCTCATACATGATGTTATAGGATTGCACAATTTGGGCACCATCCCTTTTGCGGAGAAGAACAAAAAGAAACAGGTGGAAACTCTAACACACTCTAGATGGGATAAGAGGGAAATGACCATAGCCGACATCTTTTAGCAAGATGTGAGGTTGATTTCTATGATTTTAGGGTATAAGATTCATTATAGAAGTTGGCCTAATTTGGTTTCTGCGGGAGGCATTATGATGACCTACAAGATGGCGAAGGAGAATGTAAAATATAATCTATACAAAGTTTTGAGACAACAATTTCTGGAGAATGTCAAGAAAATTAAGAGAGACAAATCAAAGGCATTCAGGGTTGGATCATTATTGATACATATTTACAATCATATAGTACATAAATTTATTGGAATTCATCCTTAGGGCATGAAAAGACAACGAAACTATTGGGATTCAAATAAAAAATAGTTAGACAAGACAAAATAACACTTGGGTAGATGGGGAGTTGTTTGCTATGTTCAAAATTCTACAAATACAAATGAAGGAGAAAGTAAGAATACCTGAAGAAATGGTTGAAAATTAAAAGGATACAATCTATTTCATGGTTGAAATAAATTATGTATGCTTTGAGGCAGTAGAACCTAGGAAGAAGTGGAGTTAACCTATGGGTTATGAAGTCAGTGCATAAGTTCTAACTATGCAAGTAGAACATATCTTATCTTCTCAGACTGATCCTGTTAGAATAATTAAGAGTGGGGTGGGGGGGGGGGTGAATCGGTGGCCTCAAAAATATTCCAATAAATCAACCCAAAAACTTAGTACCACAATATTAAGCCTCTTGTTATCTTCACTCCTACAAGATGAATGCCTTCAAACAATATTAACAAATAAATACTGCTCGGTGTTCAGTGTTAAACCTTATTCTTACTATTTACCGATTAATAGTCTTTCATTTACCAAAAAATAGTAAATTTATTAGTGTATACCGATGAATCCAAAATTAGTTATGTGTAATGAAAAATACTAAAGTAATGACTCATAAACACATTGACACATGGATTTTTAACTTGGAAACCCTGATAAGGGAAAAACAACTTGGGACCGGTTACCCAAATTTTTCACTCTTCTTTAGTGAGCTTGATGAAGAGCCAACCCTATTAAAGGTTACAAACACACTGTTAGGTGTAAAATTGTTAGAGGATTTAAAAATAATAGTTTGTCACTTGATATCGGGAATCTCTATGCTATCTTCTATGACCAAACACTGGTTTTTCAAATGGTATGTGGCATCTCATGCTATCTTCATGATCAAACTTTTTGATACTCCTTGGGATGTATCTCAATATAGAAAGGATCTTTAAATCCTTATTGGTTAAGATAATTTTTGAATCAATGGTTAAACTAAAATAATAAATGATTTGTTCACACATACAACTTAGACTTGCAGATTTTTAGATCTATTGTAAGCTCATAATAACTTTCTGATCAATGTATCTTTTCAATATCTTTGCTCCACTTATTTCTGCTCAGTGATGCTATGCTTCTCTATTGCTTATTGTCTGCATAAATCTTTAGCTCTTTCCTCAGCTTGATTGATTAAGATTGTATGAAGTTGTTCTTCATCAGTTTCTCTCCAACATCTTCTTTCTCTATTCATTCCCCACAATTCATAATGAATTAGATTGTCTCTTTATAGACATGATATCAGTGTTTCTCACTGTTGGAGATTTGCTTCTATGCAAATAGTCCACTATATGTTTTTCATTGATGACAACATATAGTATACAACAGTGAACTATATTAACCTTTTTATATGGATATGAGGAGGCCTTGTACAGTTGTTTTTATATTTCAGACATAGTTACTATACCGTGTACATACACGTACATTGAGATGTTTAGTAATAGTTGAGTTATGTTACTCTGTTTACCAGACACAATTTCAAAATATTGTTCTCAGAAAGCTCACAATAATTTTATTGATTCTTCAGTTGCGTCTATCTATGGGATATGTGTGTTTAGATTCATGTTTAGTTATGAGTCTAAGATAATTAACCAAAGGTGCTAATCGTGTTTCATCTGAAGCATGATGTTTGAGTAATTTTGGTGGAGCTGACTATGTGAAATGATGCATCTATTCAGTTTGATTTTCACGGTTCTAATTATATTGTGTGCTTGGTTTGGCTGACTAAAGAAGAATTGAAGGGATTCCTAAAGCCGACAAAGATCATATCTTTTGGAGAAGATACTTATAGTAGTTCATTTGAAGATCACCAAGTGTGAATGAGAAGAAAAGAGACAGAAGGACATAATAGAATGCTAATTATTTTGGGACAGTAGAGCCATTTCATTCATCAGATAAAGATCTATGTGAAGAAGTAGAGAGTATATACAATTCAGTGGAACTGATCAAGACAACAGGTCTACCTAAACAATTCATTTTTAGATATAGTGTATATTTGTTTTACAGAAGGTTGCAGCCTTCACCATATTAAGTAGTGAGCTTTTGGATAGTGAGTCCTCACCCCTAATAGAGTAATTTGTAAAATAATCCTAATAGGGTCCAACCCTTAACTAGGTCAGTGTACTTATTGCTTTGTAAAGATCAACTCCTAATAGGGTTGTAAGATCTTTTAACAGGGATTATTATACTCAAGTACAATTATTTGTGGGTGCTAATTCCCATTGGGGTTTTTATCTAGTTTGGTTTCCTTGTAAAAAAAATTGTGGTGTTCTATTTTGTGTTATCTTAAATGTGTATGTGCTTATGATATTTTGCAATTTATTGGAGAAAATAATTTAACTTTCTGATAACTGATTCACCCCCCCTCTTAGTTATCCCTTGGGAATATTCCAAGAATTGGTATCAGAGCCAAGTGCCTTGGAGATAAAGCCTAATAGCTTAAGGTAGATCAAATCGCATACTTCAGGAAAGAGAGGCCTAAGTTTGATGGAGAGAATTATCTTCACTGGAAGAAAAAAATCATAACAGATCTTCAATGCATTGGTTTTGAGATTTATGAGATTTCTACTCATGCAATAGATGTTCCCACCTTGAAGGACCTTGCAGAAGAAGATTCTACAAATAAACAAAAGGAAGTACTCACCCAAAATGCAATTGCCAAAGAAGCCCTAATAAGTGCCCTATTTGACAATGAATTTTCTGAGATAAAAAAGGCAGACAAAGCATATTCAATTTGGAAATACCTAGAAGACATGTTTGAAGGAGACATCCAAGCCAAGAATCCATGCAGAAATACATGGAAGAGAAGATACAACAATTTAGATATGCTACCTAAAGAAAACATTAGAGCTTACAATCAGAGGATTAATGAAGTAGTCTCAGGAATCAGAACAACGGTGGAGAAATTTCAGAGGATGATATAATGGACAAACTAATGACAACATTGACAACAGATTATGAAAGAAAGATAAACATCTTGGATGAAACCATGAAATTCTCAAAGGCCTTCAAAAGAGAAACCTTGATTAGTAAAATATCAACATTTGAGATATCAAGATTGAAGATAGAACCTAAAATGGAAAGAGATTTCAAAGCCTCTGTCCATGGTAATAAATCCTTAAACATCACTAGTAATGTTGAGAAAGAAGAAGTTGATACATAACTAGAAGAAATCATTTCTATGATAGATAAGAAGGAAATAAAAGGTAAAGGAAAATACGAAGGAAAACTACCATTCAAATATTCTTCATGTTACAAATTTGGCCACTTTGCATCCAAGTGTCCTACAAGAGTCAAGAAGTATAGATCAGATTACAAACCCAAATATATTAAGGAATTATATCATGTTGAGGATGGTGTAATTGATGATGACTCATGAGAAGATGAAATTGGATTTGTTGCAATTAAGGATAATGAAAAATGATTGATCGAATAGAAATTGAAGATAAAAATAAAGCACAAGAATTAAATTTAGTATCACAAGCTGACATCAGAACAAACTGGATCATAGATAGCGGGTGTTCACATCACATGACAGGTGACAAAGAAAGATTTGTACAACGAGACAAGTACAAAGGTGGCATGTTTATATTTGGAGATAACACTCCCAAACCTATCATAGGTAGAGGATCTATCACCTTAGATGGAAAGAACAAGACAGATGATGTTCTTTATGTTGATGGTTTACATCATAACTTATTAAGTGTTGGACAGTTGCGAGATAAAGGATATTAGTTGGAATTCAAAAACAACAGATGCATTATTAACAACAAAGGAGACATGATTGCATCAGGCTAAAAAACCAAAGGTAATGTTTTTCAGCTTAACTTTGAAGTAAGTTGTTTTGTTGCAAAAGTGGATGACAGTTGGCTATGGCACAAGAGACTTTGTCATATGAATTTTGACAACATAGTGAAGATAAGTAATGTAAAGGCAGTAAGAGACCTTCCAAGTATTGCAAGACCAATTGATACTATGTGCAGGGAATGTGTGATGGGGAAGCATGTGAGGACCTCATTCAAAAGAAAGAAGAACTCTGCAGAGAACAAAGTAGATCTAATACATACATACTTATGTGGACCTACTCAAACAAGATCATACTATGTTGAAATGTATTTTATTTTGTTTGTTGATGATTTCTCTAGGATGATGTGGGTTGCATTCTTGAAAGACAAATATGAAGCTTTTGAGAAGTTCAAAATATTCAAAGCTAAAGTTGAAAATGAATCTGGATTAAAGATAAAATGTCTGAGATCTGATAGACGAGAACAATTCACCTTTGATAAGTTTCTTGAGTACTGCGAAGAACATGGGATCAAAAGAAAACCAAGTGCACCCAGAACCCCTCAACAAAATGGAATTACTGAAAGGAGAAATAGGATAATACTTGACACATCACGCACTATCATGATTGAAGGAAAAGTTGCGCACACCTATTAGAGAGACGTAGTCAATACAATAGTCTATACTATCAACATAATTCAACTAAGACCAGGCACAGAAAAAACACTTTATGAACTTTTGTTTGGTAATGTACCTATAGTAAAATACTTTAGAATATTTGGAAGTAAGTGCTACATCAAGAGAGATGATGGTGTTGGAAAATTTGATGCTAGAAGCGATGAAGGTATTTTTCTTGGTTACTCTACTAAGAGCAAAGCTTATAGATGTTTTAATTTAAGGTTCAAGAAAATCATTGAAAGTGCACGTGTGAAAATTGATGAGAAGTTCATGATTCAAGAGAGATATTATGAATATGCACCTATGAGTGAAGATGAACCTAGACTTATCAATAAGGATACAATTATTGAAGAAATGTTTGACTGTATTGATGTATCATACAATAACCCTGAAACAAGTCAAGAATAATCACATAGTACAGATGCAAGTGTCACACCTAAAATCTCAAAATACACATCTAAATACCACTCTAAAGAAGATATCATTGGAGATCAGAGCAGTAAATTCTTAACAAGATCTAGAGAAAAAGGTTCAACCATTGATGAAGAGGTATGCTTACTTTCACAAATTGAGCCCTTAAGTGTTGAAGATGCATGCAATGATTCAAATTGGAAAAGTGCAATGCAAGAAGAATTAGATCAAATAATGAAGAATGACAAATGGGAATTGGTCTCTAGACCTTGTGACAAGAATGTAATTGGAACTAAGTGGATATTTAGAAACAAAATGAATGAAGATGGGACAGTGATAAGAAATAAAGCAAGATTGGTGTGTAAAGGATATGCGCAAAGAGAAGGAATTGACTATTCTGATACATTTTCCCCTGTGAGTAGACTGGAAGCTATAAAGTTATTTTTAGCCTATGCAACATTCAAGAATTTCAAAGTATATCAGATGGATGTCAAGTCAGCCTTCCTGGATGGTGCCTTGAAGGAAGAAGTCTACATAGAGCAAACTGAAGGATTCAAACTTTCAGAAAAACCATACATGGTATGCAAACTAAAGAAAGCCCTCTATGGACTTAAACAGGCCCCAAGAGCATGGTATGAAAGACTTGATGGTTACTTGACAAAGATTGGATTCAAAAAGGGAGTAGCAGACTGCAACTTATTCATCAGAGAGACAATTGAAGGATTACTACTTGTTGCTATCTTTGTTGATGACATTATTTTTGGAGGTAATGACAAGCTTAGTGCAGAATTTGCAAAAGAGATGCAGAGTGAATTTGAAATGAGCATGATTGGACCTATCAAATAATTTTTGGGATTAAATGTAAAACAAATAGACAAAGACATATTCATAAATCAGTCTAAATATGTAAAAGAGATATTGAAAACATTCAAGATGGAAGAATGCAAGCCAGTAAGCACTCCCATGATAACATGAAGCAAGATTTCTAAAGATGATGACTGCACAACAGTTGACAAGACACTATACGAGTCTATGATTGGAGAACTCATATATCTCACTCAATCTATACCTGATATTTCT
Organism: Thuja plicata; assembly: GCA_018584345.1. Lineage (NCBI taxonomy): Eukaryota > Viridiplantae > Streptophyta > Pinopsida > Cupressales > Cupressaceae > Thuja > Thuja plicata. The sequence continues at coordinate 385,150 of MU224989.1, forward strand.
AATACAGTTGGCATTGTTGGAAATTTGCAGCTGAACCTAAACTAAACCACTTAAAGGAAATAAAAAGAATATTCAGATACTTAAAGGGAACTATAGACTATGGTTTATGGTATCCTAACTCAGAGAATGTACAACTTCATGTGTATACTGATGCTGATTGGGAAGGTTGTATTGATGACATAAAAAGTACCTTAGGAGGAGCAATATTCCTTGGAGACAGATTGGTCACTTGGAAAAGAAAGAAGCAAAATTGTATTTCTCAGTCAATAGCTGAGGCAGAATATGTAGCAGCAACATTGAATTGTTCTACAATTGTTTGGATCAAACATATGATAAAAGACTTTGGAATTCATATTGATTATCCTATTGTTATTCACTGTGATAACACTAGCACTATCAATATGTCAAAGAACCCTATTATGCACACAAAGACAAAACACATTGAAATAAAATATCATTTTCTAAGAGAAAAATTTGCAGACAAAGAAGTAAAGTTGGATTATGTGAGCACTAAACAATAGTTAGCATATATTTTTACAAAGCCTTTATCAAAAGACACTTTTGATTATCTCAGGTAGAAGCTGGGAGTAATTCCCTTTCTTCAGTCTGATTAGAATTTGCAGCAAGAACGTCTGTCCTTGGTGACTGATGAATGGTTGACCACTCTACTTCTGGAGTAGTACTTGTGCTTAATGATATTTGGCACCCTTTGCCATTAATGTCAAAGGGGGATTATATAGTTAGGGGGAGCATATACTCTGGGGGAGTATATAGTCATGAAAATAAAAACACAGGCAGAGGGGCTGCAGCAGTGAAGATGAACCTTTGATGAGGATATTGAGAAGATTGTAAAAAGAAGGATACTTTGGGTTGATGGTATTTCATATGTTGCCATCAATGTCAAAGGGGGAGATTGTTGGAGATTTTCTTCTGTGAAAAGAGTTGATTGTATGTTTGTCATTGATGACAACATATAGTATACAATAGTGAACTGTATTCACCTTTCAGTATGGATATGAGGAAACCTTGTGCGGTTTTTTTTATGTTGTAGACATAGTTACTATACCATGTGTTGACGAGAATTTGTGACCGATCTTCCAATAGAGTGTAAGTTGTCACTGGGTACCGGGGTACCAACCAACTTCACCTATTAAGGTTATCCAGGGAATAAATCCTCTGGGCCTTCAAGCATGTGAGATTCAGGTATCGATGGTGTGGGAGCTAAGTTGGGAGTGTGACTATTTTGTTCAGGGGGGATAGCTAGTTGTCTTGGCTCATCTTCTCTGGCGATTTCGTTAGATCAGGGTTTCCTGCAAGCATTTGGATTACCAAAGAAACTTCAAAATATATGCCAGGGTTAGAAGTATTCCATTATACCTATAGTTATGCAAATACATTTAAAACATCAACTGAGCTCTAAAATGCTACACTAAATACTAAATGCATACAAAATCATCAGTTCATACATATTCAATAGCGAGGGGAAAAGAAGGTCGTTAATCTACTTAAAACATTAGAGAAAGGGACATTAGAAACATACATCACAAAAGAGTATCAACTTAGAGATGAGAAGACCAACAACAACATTGCGAGAATCCTTCCTTCTTCATTAATGGTTTTCCAGTAGCACTGGTGCATACAATAATGGCTCCAAGGGAGCATCTATCTACTGAGAGATTCTAAGAACTAAGGAGCATTGAGCTCTGCAACTACAAGAAATGAAATGCCAAAATGCTATAACTACGGACTACAAAATCATCAATTCTGTCCTTTGGAATGAGGTCAAACTTATTATTTATACACATGTTTGCCCTAAAGTTAACCTAACTTAACTTTACACTCAATCAATAAAATACAATTTTTGGTGGTCGGTACTACCTGCACCATGTTACAACAACCTTGAGAAGAGAAAAGGTTTGACAGATCAACAGAAGAAGACAAGAAAAGAGGTATGGAAGAATTTTCCTCAAGAAGAGAGCAAGAGGGAGAATATAAGAAATTTGATCCCCCAGGAATCGAGGCTATATGCCTCATCAATGTAAAAGTGGCTCACTGTCTCCAATGCACCAGGAGTTATGCTAGAGCATCGCCTTGGGAAGACCACCTGTCAAAGCCATCCCTCAAGTTGATGTGCCTTGCTGGGGTCATCTATTTTTTGAATCCCTCATTAATTGCTTGATAATGACTAGACGGCTCTGAGGAACCTGGATAGGGGTCATCAAAAGAATGCAAAACTGTGGATCCAAAACTCTGCGATCTAGGAGCTTGTGCTCAAAGAATAAAGAATGTTCAAAATATGTTCTGCTGGTGAAAATCTCTAGATTTTGGAGAACCTTATTGCTCCTTACTATTTTTAAATGGTTCCAAGAGTTGAGCGATTCCATCCTCATCAATGTCCTTGAGAATGGCCTGGCGGTACTTGGCCGCCTCCACCTGTTCACCCAAATCTAGAGTATTTTCCTTGAATTCTATGGCCATATTTTCCACGTCGTGACCCCAAAGTACCATGCATGATATACATGACATTTTTGCTCCATCTATTCCCTCTAGGGATTGGTATCAAGACTCCATCAGCTCATCAAACTTCCCCATGACATATTCCTCTGGAGTACATGTTTCAGTACTAAAGGGATTGACTCCTGAAACCCTTGAAATAAATGCCTTGTATAAGTTTAAAGAATAATCTACCTCCAGAGCTTTGTTTCACAAGCCCCCTACCAGTTGCTTGATTATCTCCAATGTGAGATCAAGTTTGGAGTGCTGGGTCTAGACAAAGTTGAAGGAATCATCTCCTGAAATTATGGCCTCTATAACAATCTCTTCTTCAAGACTCAAGAGTTCCCCCAACTCATCCATCCAGGCCTTGTACTATTCAGAATCTCCTTCCTAGATGGTAATGGTAGTTTTGGCCTAGTGTAAGACATTGATGGCTGCATATAGGTCTGGGAGTGTGGCCACTAGGAAACATCGGACGTTTCCCACCTGTTCAGCCACCCAGTCATCAGCTACCTACACTTTCTTTTTCATACTCGTTAGCACATCTATGTCACCCTGTGGGAGTGGTGCCCCAGATGTGAAATCTTTTGGGGGAATGACAGTTATGGGCTGCGCAAGCTCTGTCAATATCCCAAAAAGATTTGTGTTCTTTTCCTTCTCTTCTTTGAATTTATGGGCTTCCTTCTCATAGCAGGCTTCTACCGCCTTGGCTGCTTCTTTTAGCAGGTCCAATTCTCCATGTTTTCCCCTCTTCCCCAGAGATATCTCCGTGATTACATAATCTTTGGCCTTTGTTGTTGCCACATCTGTCTCTGGGAGAGGTGTTGTGACTACCGCAACTGTGTCTCCACCTGGCCCAGTCTGGAGGGTATGGACTATCCAGGCTTTCTTTGCCTTAGGGGGATTCTGTGCTTGCGCCATCATCTTTTCCAAAGAGAGATGGCCTTGGCTGGTGCTGGGGCCTTCCTTTTTTCTAGAATCCACCAACCATTGTGGTAGCAAGGGTGGCCTTGCTTCCATAGTTTGATCTTGTAAATCCCCTCTAGGGTTCTGTTGTGCGTCCCCGGTGTTTTGAGTCTCTTTGGACTCTTTTCTTGTATTTTCTAGACCACATGTATTATCCACCTTAGTGGCATTAGTATTATCTTCCCTGGCATCCACATCCTTAGCACCGTCAGGTTTGACATCTGTATCTCCAGGGTTCTGTCCACCATCTTTCTGTTGTTGTTGTTCTTCATTGGCCTCTTCAGCCAAAATATTCTCCTTTGTTGGTGTATTTTTTGGAGGTGGTGGAGGTACGGGGCCAAGGTTAAGCATTTGGGCCGCTGTGTTTACCTCTCTGAATGTTACCTTCTTTGGGTCTGAAGCATGGCGACTGAGATTACGATTGCTCCCGTAGGTCTGATTCTCGCAGTAGTTGCTGATTGCTCATTTTGCACTTGCCTTTCCTCTGTTGTTTTTGTCTCTGGGACCTGTATCTCCTAAACATTAGAGACATTTATCTATTCTTGTTCCTTCTCCCCTTCTTCCTGACCTTCTTGCTCCATGGTGGCTTCTTTCTCTGAGGTCTCCTTTTCAGTTGGAATCACCACTTCCTCCTGGGTAGCTATCTCTTCTACTGGCTTCCCGATATCCCCCTTTAAGTTTACAAGTTCATCTATTTTGAATATGTCATCAAAACCATCATGTGGAGGGGAGGTCTCCAGGGGATCTTTGGGTTGATTTTTTGGCTCCGAGGAGTTCGAGAAAACAATCTATATTTCAGGGATGCTAGGCATCCCAAACTCAGGCTCTACCTTTGGCTGAGCATCAACTATTATTTTCTTCTTCCTCCTTGTTACCAATGGGGGTCTTGCATCCAACATGGCTACTTGTTCTTCCTTTGCTCCAGTCCCTGCCACTCGAACCATTAGTTCTGCAAGTGAAGGAGAAGTGGAAGGGTGGATAGGTCTGGCCATAATAGCTGGGGTTGCCAACTAGGTGATTAATTTTTCTTTCATTTGTTGGGATGCTGCGAGAGTATGCTACATTTGTTCCATTATGGGAACTGTAGATGGGACCTAAGATGGGGTCCCCATTTTCCTCTTTCCTCTGTCCTTGCCCTGTGAGGAGGTTCTGGCCCTAGAAGTTGAACCCCGCACAAATGGGCCAACTTTGCATGTAATTTTTAGACATGCCTTTTTGAAATACGCATGATTGCGCTCAATCACATCATGGGTAATGCCCTTAATCGTTGGACCCTCCTGCGCATCCCAATCCACCAGAGGGAGGGCCATCTTATCTACTCCCTTTTCTTATATTGCGGGTCCACTGTGGACCCGGTATCCAAAAAGTCGTCCGGGAACTTTCGACGCTTGAGCTTCTTTATCATTCCCATTGTCATCCAGACAAAATCCTAGTTCTGAACTTTGAAGTCGTCCTAGTACTCTTCCCAAAAATCTTCCATGTGAAACTCATGGGGGTCTGATACCCGGGGAAGTGTCATCGCTATTTTTCCTAGCGGATCAAAATTCTTCTGCTCTAGATAAAACTCTACCAGCCCCAGACTTTTGAGTTCACTGTCTGCCTCCTTTGCCATGTTCAGGCTACAAGAGTAGTTCCCACAAGTGATTGGGAACGGGAAGTTTGTCACCTTCTTCACCATCAAGAGGGCATGCATTTCCAAGATATGCCTGTAGTATTATAAAATAATTATTTTATTCCCACAATTTTTGGGTAATAAATAGGGTTTCCCAGAGAAGCTGGTCACCCAAATGTATGTATGTTGTTTATATTGAATATAATAGTGGCCATACATTCTGACCAAGTCCACTGCTTCTTTCGAGAGCTAGTATCCAGCATCTTGAGTAGGTGTGAGGAGGTTGTAGTAAATGAAGGCATCATTTACTTAGCAGAAGCTGAGGAAACTAGTCTCCCATTATATCTGTGGGAAATAATCCCATGGAGCATTCTGGCCTGTGCGAGTTTCAAGCTCACTTGATGTAAGTAATCCCCAGGTCGTGGGGCATTGTTGTGCTAGTGCCCACAAAAGATAAGATGTCATGTAGAATTCATAGGACTTGGTGACCTAGAGAAGTTGGGAGTCCACATGATTTGTAATGATAGTGGCCCAATCAAAGTTTTGCCCACCAGAGGTGATACCCAACAAGAAATAGTACATCCATACCGAGAATTTCTGGCCATGGGGCTGTCCAAAGACCCTACATAGTGCGATGATGCCCATTGGTATGCTTTCTTTGAATTAGGTCTAGGGGATCTCTAGCTTCATCCTTTTGAAATCTTTCCTTGGGATGTTAAGCCATTTGTTATTAAGATAATGTCAGGCCATGTGTTCTAACTTCAGAAATTTTTCCAAGGCTAGAGCCCAGGTGAGAATAACTGCATCATCAATTTGGGGAATCCCTAGCCTTGCATGAAAATTTGTAGTGTCCAAAGACACCATAGGCATTGGGTATCCAGTTTGGACTGGGGCGGTGAGCATGACAGCCTAGATGACTATATTATAGTGTCTTTCCAAAGTGAGAATGAGCTCCGGGGTTTGCATATAGTAGGGGAAGCAAGTAGCCTTGAAGATCCTGAAGTTGGCCACATTGAGGGCCAATGGATCTCTGACCATCCATTGAATGAACATCATTTTTACCAGGGCCTACATTTCAGCCCACTTTTCGACGCTGGTTTCGGTGATCAACTGAAGTTTGGAATCAATCTTTGATCCCACAATGGTGTCTCCCTTCAGATACTTCATTGTCAATGGGAGCTTCTCTAGGGCCTTCTCAACCTTCATCTTGATGGCTTCCCGGGTGGCAGCAGTAGTAGGGAGTTTTGGACTCTTAGGTGGGGATGATGTAAACACCTTTGACATGATTGGTGCATTTAATTCTCACAACCTGCAAAGCAAGATGATTGTTAGTGTTTATATGAAACAAAACATTATTCTGGAGATCTTACCACTACATCACATCTACTCCTGAAAAGAATTGTTAGCTCATGTCAAACACAAAAAAAGATATACATGTAATATGAATGACTTGGGGAATTTAACCTCTACCTAGGCCTCTAGGGAGTCTAGCATATGTGATAAAAATGAAATAAGGACCAAACGAAGACCTAGGATTCGAAGTCCAAAAAACTAACCGTTGCATGACATGGTCGGAGGTAAGCCATACTAGGCTGATATGGGAGTGTCACATGGCCATGAAGTAATGGGAGTTATGGAATTAACACCGACAACTATCCAAACACATGAGGAAATGAATGCCACTCAGGCCAGACTTGAATTCTCGCATGGGAAACTTAATCTATCATTAAGACTGACTTGATAGAGGAGAGAGAAAACCACCATGGCTCAAACCAGTAAGATGCCCAGTTCGAACTAGACAGACACTTTCTTAGACGAGATCTACATTTGGGGCTTTTGACGTATGGAGCACGATGAGCTCGCCACTAGATAGAGTGCAGATTATACAAAAAAATGTATAGACAGAGCTGAAGCACACACGAGGGCCGAAGCACGACTCACAGACTGGCCCAAAATAGGCATATATACAGATATATACAAAAGATACATAATTTATAGAATATACATGAGCATTTAAACTACCTATACAAAGATGTACAAAGCACTTTCATCTAAACTACATCTGCATAGAGGGCAGACAACCCTTTGGCAGAGCCAACCCGCCAATAGGAGGCGACAAAAAAGGCATGCGAAGACGTGGCAAAATGTAAGCAGAACCAAAAACTAGACAAAAAATAAGAGAAACTAGAGAAACAAAAACCAGAAAGAAAAAGAGCTGAAGGCCTACCTGAAAACATAGGGAATGCAAGGAAGATGAGCATGGGAGGCGTTCTACAACAGTTCAACCTTCGAGAAACCACGAACAAGCATTGCAAATCATGGTTAACCAATCACTATGCATAGGGAGCAAAACGCTATTTAGATCACCTTAATCACCTTAAAATTGCTCTGAGTTCTCTAAGTGTTTAATCACAGTAAATGTGAAAATGATAGGTAACTTCTATTTATACCCTTAGGGTAAAAATGTGTTGCGTGCTCTCCCCGCAAACTCTAGAACAAGCAAACTTCCAGACTCCAGGCCTAGGGATTCCATGCAGTCACATCTTCTCATGAAAGAAGACATGATGATAGAGAGTCCCAGAGTCCAGGATTTGGACGGATGAAAAAAACAAAAAAACTCCAAGACCGGGTCCCGGAGACAAAAGAAGACAAGAAATAAAAGCAAAAAAGCCCTCACGGAGGTAAATACCAGAGGGAAAACAAAGGAAACAAAAGAAACAAAGGGAAAGGGCAAAAGAGAAAAGGGGAACCCAAAATTTGCCTACAAAATGTAAGGACAGGTATGCAGGGCATAACACCATGTACATACACGCAGATTCAGATGTTCAGTAACAGTTGAGTTATGTTACTTTGTTTACCAGACATAGTTTCAGAAGATTGTTCTCAGAAGCCGAAAATAATTTTATTGATTCTTCAGTTGCATCTATCTATGGGATATGCATGTTCAGATTCATGTTTAGTTATGATTCTAAGATAATTAACCAAAGGTGCTAATCGTGTTTCATCTGAAGCATGATGTTTGAGTAATTTTGGTGGAGCCGACTATGTGAAATGATGCGTTTATTCAGTTTGAGTTGCATGGTTCTAATTATATTGTGTGCTTATTTTGGCCGACTAGAGAAGCATTGAAGGGATTCATAAAGCCAACAAAGATCATATCTTTTGGAGAAGATACTTATAGTAGTTTATTTGAAGATCACCAAGTGTGAATGAGAAGAAAAGAGACAGAAGGACATAACATAATGCTAATTTTTTTGGGATAGTAGAGCCATTTCATTCATCAGATAAAGATCTATGTGAAGAAGTAGAGAGTATATACAATTCATTGGAACTGATCAAGACATCAGGTCTACCTATATAGTTCATTTTCAGATATAGTGTATATCTGTTTTACAGAAGGTTGCAGCCTTCACCATATTAAGTAGTGAGCTTTTGGACAGTGAGTCCTCACCCCTAATATGGTTATTTGTAAAAGACTCCTAACAGGGTCTGACCGTTAACCAGGTCACTGTACTTATTGCTTTGTAAAGATCAACTCCTAATAGGGATGTAAGATCTTCTAACATGGATTATTATACTCAAGTATAGTTCTTTGTGGGTGCTAATTCCCACCAAGATTTTTACCTAATTTAGTTTCCCTGTAACCAAAATTTTGGTGTTCTATTTTGTGTTATCTTAAATGTGTATGTCCTTATGATATTTTGTAATCAATTGGAGAAAATAATTTAACTTGCTGTTAACTAATTCACCCCTCCTCTCAATTATCCCTTAGGACTATTCGAACACTCACTTCTTGATTTTCTTGTTCTTAGCATGATCCACAATCCTAGACAATCTTTCTTTAATGCTTTACTTCAGTTTTATCCCTTAGATTTCTCCATGAAAACTGGATAAAACAACTTTAGATATTTTACTTATCTTTGGCTTTATCTTGTCGATGAAAAAAATATTAACAACCACTTAAGTCTATCTTTTGTTGGAAATATTCAGGACTAACAGAGTTACTGAGAGGGGAGGGGTGAATCAGTAACACTTAAAACTTTAAAGTATTTCTGCACTTTTATATTCTTTAACCATTCATTCATCTAATCTACTG